>VMBQ01003481.1:0-63798 GCA_007657795.1 Dreissena rostriformis
AGTAGTTGTAGTAGTAGTAGTAGTACTAGTAGTAGTAGAAGTAGTAGTAGTAGTAGTAGTAGTAGTAGTAGTAATATTATGTGTATATCTTTAATCGAGAAAATTAGGTTTGAACTATTGTAAACCTTAATATTCTCCTTGTCTGGTACTAGTACTGGTACTGGTAACTGGTCAAGTTATTTGTTTATAATATTAGCAATAGAATAGCAAAAGTTATATTAATGACAAAGAAATTAAGAACAATTATAAACATCGACATGAGAAAGTATGTGTTTGCACCTTTATTGTATAAAGATACATGTTGCATGCTGAATATGCATGTACATTGACTTGCCTTTTAATTATGGTTTTTCCTTTGTTGAAATATAATTGTTTCTGATTTTCTGTGCAGCTTAAATCGGCCACATTTAACGTGTTTTATCTATATATGTATACCTACAGTTGTTACCAAACATTAGATTACACATAAACGAATGGTTTGCTTGTCTATAGCAATGTTGGTTTATGCATTGTCAACAAAATCACAAACATTTCCAATAACTTAATCGTAACTACAGGCGCTCGATAGCAATGACTCAATCATTCGACTATCCGTTGTGACTTAAACAGCTGCAGCCGTGATTTTTATAAACCTGTTTATTTTATCACATGCCATACAATGTTTCCCTTGTAATATAACCATTACATATATTTTTATATTACACATGTGTAATATACTTTTTAAGCGTTTTCATTGGCCTAGTTTTCGTTTATTGACCAATCGNGTAGTAGTAGTATATAAATGGATAGATTTATTTCGTTATGGAATACATATACATTGACATTTAAAACATCATGTATAATACAGACTCGTAGAACATATGAGAATAAATAAACCATGACATGCACACCAACACAAAGGATAACACAAACAAGAGAGCCTCTTATTTCCATTGTGGTCCTTGTGCTGGTGGCATGACATAGAGAGCTTTTAACTAACAAAAAGTAGCTTTTAGACATTAACCTTATAATAAAGTTCATATTAGTACAAATTGTTAAATGGAATGATATCACAGATATATGACCTAACTTTATTATCACAGTACAAATCGATATTTGGCATCTAGTAATTACAGAAGCGAATTGACTGTAAAGGAATATAAAGAATTATAATTATGGATTTGAAAAAACTAAAAAATACTTGAAATTAAGACACAAACTTAGACATTACGCAATGTCCTTAAAACCTAAAAAATATTTTAATATCAACTAAAGGAATGCTGATTAAAATAATATCACAATTTAAGCAATTATATAAAATCATCAAATGATTAGATCTAGATGAACTGATTAAAATATTACTATACCGAAACAATAATGATACATAGATAATAATGATATAAAAATGAGAATATTATAAACTGTCCATCAGTAACTTCTTTACTGCTATTTTGAAGGAAGGTAACCTTCCAATACTTGATATGTCAGCTGTTAAGCTGTTCTGCAAAGAACAACCAAGAGAGCAGAAGGACTTGAAAAAGCACCCCTACAACATGACCTTGTCTTATATGAATGGACAGAATCCTGGGGGATAAACGACTCTTCCATATACATGTAATCAGGAGCTAAACCATTTTGACCTTGAAAACATGACAAAGGATAATCTGGTCAACACGTTTGCTGACAGGTAACCAATTAAGAGAGCGGAAGTGTTGTGGACCAATATGTGACCTGGCGTCAAGATTAAGAACAAACCTAATTAACTTATTTTGAGTAACCTGTAGCTTAAGTTTAAGCAACTGAATTAGACCGGGGTAACATATTGAACAGCAATAATCAAAGTGACATTTAATCAAGGACATAATAAGAAGTTTTTTAGTGTGTTGGGTAAGGAAGTCATTTTTACGTTACTTGTGTTTCATCCGGGCATTAGCCTTCTGCAAAACAGACCCAGTCATAGTATCTAAAGACAGAGATTGATCTATGGTAGATCCAAGATATTTGACCGAAGAAGTTGGATTAATCACAGTGCCATTACAATTAATATCATGGGATGAATTTGACCTAAGTCTATGTTTAGACCCAAATAAGATTGACCCAGTCTTACCTAAATGTAATGATTATTTATTATCAACTCGCCATTGACTAACAAGATGCAAATCTTCTTTAAGGACATGTTCAATGTCGGCATTACATTTACCTGAAACTAAAATTCCTGAATCATCTGCATATAATAATAACTTTTTTACCACAGCTAACTTGTCATTTATATTTATTAAAAACAGGAGAGGACCAAGGATTGACCCTTGTGGAACCCCGCAAGAAATACCAGCAGTTGATGAATATTGCCTGAGATATCAACAACTGCTGTCTATCAGAAAGATATGACCTAAACAATCTCAAGATATCATCACCAAGGCCATCTGCACTAAGTTTCATAAGAAGAGTTGAGTGGTCCACTGTATCAAATGCCTTTTGAAGGTCTAAAAGTACCATGCCAATAAGGTGACCTTTATCCATTTGTAACCTTATGTAGTCCGTCAGATGGATAAGACATGTATCAGTTTAATAGCCATGTCGAAAACCAGACTGAAATTTATAAAACTACTTATTGGCTTTGAAATAGGACTCTAACTGGTTATAAACAACCCTCTCAAAGACCTTGGAAACAATGCTATAAATAGAAACTGGGCGATAATTGCCAACAGATGTTTTATCATTTTTCTTAAAAATAGGAATGACCCTAGCAGACTTTAACTCATCTGGAACCACACCCTGTATAAGAGACAAATTGATAACATGTTTAAGAGGATGAAAAATAACTGGAGCCCCATCTCTAATGAATCGCGAGGGAATACCATCTAGACCAGTAGCTTTATTTGCACTGAGCTGAGCATTTAAGTACCTGACTTTCAGTAACAAGTGAAAATGAATAACTATATAAAGTAACACCTAATCTTTCATAAAAAGCAGTAACAAAATATTTACCATCTTTATTAATCCTTGCTGGTAGTTTCTCAGCAAGCACTGAGGAAACAGTAGTGTAAAATGTGTTTTTAGCTTTAGCTATAGATTCTTTGTCAAAACACTTGTCCACTTGCGGGTTTGCTTCTTTAGTGGTCACTTGCGGCTTGGTATCTTCAATTGTCGGTTTAGCTGACACAGGCCTGGTTCCTGCTGAATCAAAAGCTAACAAGGGCTGTTTGTAAAACACGCATGCCCCCCCCCCAAATGGGCTGTCAGTTGTAGTGGCAGCCATTGTGTGAATACGTTAGAGTATGATTGGTAATTTAAAGAAGAATTGCTCGCGTGACTCATGGAGTTAGTGAGTTATCATCCGAAAACCATTTTACTGCTTCAAGTCATTGTGACCTTGACCTTTGACCTAGTGACCTGAAAATCAATAGGGGTCATCAGCCAGTCATGATCAATGTCCTTTTGAACTTTCCTGATACCAGGCCTAAGCGTTCTTGAGTTATCATCCGGAAACCATTTTACTGCTTCATGTGACTGTGACCTTGACATTTGACCGAGTGACATGAAAATCAATTGGGGTCATCTGCCAGTCATGATCAATGTACCTATGAACTTTCGTGATCCCAGGCCTAAGCGTTCTTGAGTTATCATCCGGGAACCATGTGGTGGACGGACCGACCGACGGACGGACCGACAGACCGACGGACCGACAGACCGACGGACCGACAGACCGACGGACCGACATGTGCAAAACAATATACCCCCTCTTCTTCGAAGGGGGGCATAAAAATTAAACNACCCATAATTATATCGATGTCATCCCGCTCGCTTATTGAAATGCGCGCGCAGGCCGGGAACCTCGCTCTTTCTCTACAACAAATCACTTTCAGTTTCATATCACAACATGACATGTGTACACCATCATGCATATCGGAGTAACGTCCATATTTCTCGGCCATTGTCTCTATAAAACACGGTTTCCATGTCCGATCTTGCTAAATTATTTCAATTTAATATGTCCTTCTTCAATTTGGAACTTGCATCCACTATTTTTTCTTCAATTATCGCTCCGAATTACGTAAAGTAGATAGAGAGCGAGGTGCCCGGCCTGCGCGCGCATTTCAATAAGCGAGCGGGGTGACAGCGATATAATAATGGGTAATGAGGCACTTCCGTTGCTTTTGAAAATGGCGAGTGGCCTACCTTGTCAATATCTATATACATAGTCGAACTCTCTTTTTTAAAGACGTTTTGTCGGAAGATTTTTATTGATTTAGTATGTGTTTGTATTATAATAAACAGGTTTATAAAAATCACGGCTTCAGCTGCATTTAAAAAAAGGTCACAACG
This sequence comes from Dreissena rostriformis, assembly GCA_007657795.1. Classification (NCBI taxonomy): domain Eukaryota; kingdom Metazoa; phylum Mollusca; class Bivalvia; order Myida; family Dreissenidae; genus Dreissena; species Dreissena rostriformis. Next base: position 4,306 of record VMBQ01003481.1, read on the forward strand.
GATAGTCGAATAATTAAGTAATTGTCATCGAGCGCCTGTAGTCGTAACAATAGATTACCCTCGAGGAGGTTGAATAATAGATAAGCGTTCAACTACATATGAGACTGAAAGAAACACAAATACGAGGACATGGGCAATCCTTGCCATATTATACACACTCACGATTTCTGCATGTTATTAGCGGGGCACTTACAGTGTTATGTTATTAAGTGACATAGGCACTTACTATGAATAGGTGAAGACATATTACGGTTGTGCTTATCTTTGAATCTTAAGCACGTTTGTTACATAAATACAAAAATATAGCACAAACGTGGTGAATGACAAGTATTCTGCCCATCTTCATTATTTACACAAATTAAAAGCATCGTTTATATTGCTTGTAACGCGGCGTTGTATATAACATAAATGTGAGTTGTACTATTTCTGGAAGTGGGTGGTTTTGGGATATGTATGTTATATACACATATACACATTTATAAAGTAACTGTTAATGATAACTATGCTTCAAATCAAATTTTATTTTAAGTCGGTACATGTATAACAAAGAAACATTAGCTATGAATAGCTATTAATGCTTGTGAGGTATAAGCCAAATTTGCTTTTTGTATTATTTGTGCAAGCTAAGTGTTCGTTTTACACTGACAACTTATACTTAACGTGTGTTCTGCAGCAACTAGATTCTAGCAAACATTATAGTAAAGCTGTGGTTTCAAACACATTTCCAAAGATTAACCTATATACATGAGTTTTGAAAACACTGAATATTTAAATACCAGTTTAATTTTATATATAAAGTTAATTTATTTTTCTTTTAATATTCACTTAGAAGTGTCTCTTGTGTGAGTTTGAACTTATAACATGTTTACATCTCACACAATCTTTCATACTAGAGTGACGTTCCTTTTCCTTAAATACCGGTTTCTTTGCAAAACCATCAGAGTGATTTGACTGTGTTTATTGTCTATTTATACTCACTGAGGTTGTATTGTCCCCGTGAGATCCAGTCTGTTTTGTGCTTTCTCAATGGGTTGGTTCATTACCTGGCAATGCCATTAAGAGACTGAGTTATCCCAGTCACTAGTAAAGGATGGTTATGAGCATCGCCATACTGATTGTAACCGGAATTCTAAATACTTTATTATTGTTCTTACAATATTGGTATCTACGTCAATCTCCAAAGAAGGGCCATTCACATTTTGTGATGGATTAAAATAGTTAATTTTGATAGAACACATGTTTATCTTAGTACAAATAATTTCTTTTAAGACTGAGATAGGACATGAAGAACATATAATATGTTATTTCGCATATAATATTCCCTCATCGAACAGAATACACACAAGTATATCCAATACAATCTGACTCAAATATTATTTGCAACGAGAATCAAAAAAGTATTACAGAACATACATGAGCAAACTTAATCTCGAACAATTGATCTACAGTATACGTCTGATACAGATGCAATCGTATCATTATTCGTTAGACTGAATGCACCAATAAACAAACGATAATGTCTTATTAAAAAACCAGCATGCATGATATAAGTATCCACTTTTTATAGCGATACATAACACCTACATAATCGTTACTCTACTTATGTACTTTGTGTATCGTCATGCCTAATACATATTGGCAATACAGTTTTAAGTGCTTAAGGAAAGGGGTAAATCTGTATATCTGCAGACTGCGAATTTAGTCGCTGTATGCTGACCAGTTTTATATACCCTCCAAAAGATCGATTCTGTAATTGCCATCTCTTTTCTGAGTGATTCATCGCCTGTCGACGCGATTCTGACACACTGAGTTTCAGTCTATTGCTGTAACGGATATCTAGAGTTATGACCGTCATGCTACACTTGACCGGCATTGCAAAACCTATAGTTTTATTTAGTTACTATGCCAAGCCCCAAAGGGAGGATAATTTATCACCATGTGATTTATTGATATGATGAACGTATTGGGCTATTTATTACTGTCCGATCATTTCTAATGGAGACTGTGCCAATGCACGTGTGTCTTAATCGGGCCGTTCATAAGTTCTCATTGGCGGTAGAAAAGTGTGAATAAACATTGCTATAGTTTCGGCTTTTCCGATGTATTAAGAGTTTGATAAGCCCTCTAATGGTGTTTTGTATGTTGACTTCCTATGACTGCACTTTATCGAACTTATAACAAAACACTTGCATTTGACCTAATGTCTCGATTGTTTATCAACGGATTCCTCAGACAGTTGGAATTGTAGCATACTTATATTGTTAACATGCCCTTCAATTTTAAATCGAATTATTACACGATTGATGCAAAATATCATTAAAGGAGCAGTATAACTCTAATAAAAAACGTCACACAATCATTCATTCTGAAAATATCCCAACAAAAGTCATTTAAAGGTTATTCACAATTCAACCTGGTCTAAGTAAGTGTCCATTGCGGAGTGCAGGTCGTTCCTTTTCTAATATCGTTTAATAATGAATTTAGCGCAAGAAACAATGGCAGAATATATTTGCGATGTGATGCACATGTGTTTGTTTGCGTTCCACGGCTGCTTTAACGATCGACAAGTCAGAAATCGTCTATTTAAAAGAATAATATGCGAAAGAAAATGCATAACAATCACAACTTGCGGAAGCCACGCTGGATCAATTAATTTCAAATTTATTTTTGTAATTTAATTTATGAAAGTCATTGTGCAGGAAAAAATACGACTTATTTATAGCTTTGTTTTCGTAAAAGTTGTCGGTGTGATTGTATTGCTATTGTTGTAACATAGTGTCTGTTAACATTGTATAGTAGTGTCTGTAAACATTGTCTAGAAGTGTCTGTAAACATTGTATAGTAGTGTCTGTAAACATTGTATAGTAGTGTCTGTAAACATTGTATAGTTGTGTCTGTAAACATTGTCTAGTAGTGTATGTAAACATTGTATAGTAGTGTATGTAAACATTGTATAGTAGTATATGTAAACATTGTATAGTAGTGTCTGTAAACATTGTATAGTAGTGTCTGTAAACATTGAATAGTAGTGTCTGTAAACATTGTATAGTAGTGTCTGTAAACATTGTCTAGTAGTGTATGTAAACATTGCATAGTAGTGTCTGTAAACATTGTATAGTAATGTCTGTAAACATTGTATAGTAGTGTCTGTAAACATTGTATAGTAGTGTCTGTAAACATTTTATAGTAGTGTCTGTAAACATTGTAAAGAAGTGTCAGCAAAGCTAATAGCTAACTCATTTAGTTCATATATGTTGTTTTGTAGATGCAGATGAGCTTTAGAAGATGTCGATGTTCCGATCGGTTCAGATTTACCCGCAGATTCTCTTCAGTAAAAGCTTCTACGGAAGTTATTCGTGACGCATGTCTCTCGCTCTACTTTTGTGTCGAACAGTAATACAAAACAATCAACGAGAAAAAAAGTCACAAAAAATATATTGATTGCTTACAATACGTTGTTGACATTAAGGTTTACTATAAATATGTCAGGAGAGTTATGGTATTTTGCTTTTCTATTTATTTCGAAGATAACATCTTCAAAAATGTCATGTTCTAATTCAATTCGAATAACATCCATATGTGTGTGTGTTTGTTTTAGAAGAAATGTCGAACGCCATCAGTGTTTATAATTATATATATATAAAGATACATTATAAGTAATTAATTAAGGACACAAACCTTCCTCAAGCAAATCAACAAGCGTGATTGACAGTTTTTATCTTGCTGCCAGTGTTCCTTTATCAAAGATCGGGTTATAAACTAATATTGTAAGGTTTGTTAACATTAAATGTAACATGAAATGGTATTGCGTGTAACTGAATCATTTCGTGCCACACGTTATGACTTACATGCAGTATTTCCTGCAATGTGGGCGACAACGAACCTTCAAAGCATGTCATCACGTGTGTTGAGGTAATTGTCTAGTCGTATAATTGCTCGCACCAAGGCATACACTTTGCTGCTTGTATAAATGCATGTTTAATGCATGTTTATGTGTCTCAATATTGCACTATCAAATTGATTAGCAAATAATTACACAGTTCATTTATAAGGCAACTTAAAATATAGGAATAATGAAAACCCATAAACATTATTAATATTGACTAGTCGTGTATTTGAGACAATTGGCCTATTGCGTATGTAGTTGAGGACGAAAAATACAAAACATCATCAGGTGCCTTCAGTGGTAATGTCCATTATACATTATAAAATATCAAAAAAATTCAACACAATACTTAACGTCCAGTATCAAATACCTAATATGAGGTAATATACAAACCTAGTTTGTTTAATTATGTTACATAAAGAGCTAAACAATGGAAATTCCATCATAATTGAATCATTGATCGAACTAAGCGGAACACACACTCTGCATCACGTTGTGTCTAGACACCGAGCATCACTTAAAAAAGTAAAAGAATTACTTTACAATAGAATACAATCAAGACCATGCATGTGCGCTTGTTTACATGATTCTAAAAGTTCGCAGATGAACAGTGCTTTGGCAAAACTGAACACATGTTTTCCTGTCTCATCATAGAGGTTATCCAATACAATGATGAAGAAACTCCAGAATTGTTATCAGAAGAAATTTCAGTTAGGACATGTTTGTCCTTAATTAAGGCAAGTGACCGATTGCACAAAGAGTTCTAAAACACTTAACATCCCATCTCAAATGAGTCGTGTTCTGAGAAAACTGTACATGATGCAAGTGCGTAAAGTATCGTCCCAGATTAGCCTGTGCAGTCCGCACAGGCTAATCAGGGACGACACTTTCCGCCTAAACTGGATTTTCGCTATGAAGAACCATCATTTTAACGAAATATTCCATAAGGCGGAAATTTTCGTCCCTGATTAGCCTGTGTGGACTGCACAGGCTAATCTGGGATGACAATTTACGCACAGGCATTACGCCCAGTTTTCTCAGAACACGACACAAATTAGCTCTACTGATAACAGTCTCAGAATATTGAAGTATAACAGCATTGGAGATATGCATGTGGATACGCTCTCCAGCATCTACACAGCACAAGTCAAACGTTTCCACTATAAACTATCGGAATAAAGTACCAATAGGAAAGCGTCTTTAAATCTTTAAATCCTGTATACAGATATTGTGTTCTATTTGCGAAACTGTATTTGCATTCGGAAAATTTTGACTGGGACGTTGCCAGTTTGTTTAATATTGAAATTATATTCGTAAGTCGAAAATATAAAGACAACTTCTACAACGTGTTTTTAAGTTTTAACATATATTTTGCCAAACTGTGTTTACCTCCAACAGCAATTTGAACGGAGACTTTGCATTTCCTTCAAAATCAAAATCAATTTGCTTTAAAGTTTAGAAAGATAGTGTGTCTTTTTATAAACAATTTTTATTTGCGTGAACATACATATGCATTTTACCAAAACACTACGATTTCTGCGATCCATATATGTATATGTGATACATACGAGCATTTAGGTACACATAGAATATGTATTTCCTAACAAACATGGAGCGACACGAAAAAGGAATGTGGGGTATCTGGGTTTGAGAATTGCACTGAAATAGTTTATCGAGCACATGAGATATGGTAAGGAAAAGATCGGTTGCCTGAACAGTGTGTTTTTGTGTGTGAGGGTGGAAATGTCCAGATAGGTCGAGAGAAAAGAACTGGTTTTGATATGATGTTTGAGAAGTGCTTTTTTCATATGGTAATACTAATTAATTTGATAAGGCAATAACATAATTTGATGAACTCATTATTTGACCGCACTGACAATACATATACGTCTACACTGTTATATTCACATTACATGTACTTTTCATAAGTATCTGATATATGATATATCAACTTATCGCAAAAATGCTTTTTCTAGATAATAAACTAATTCAATCATAAATATGCAGTTTACAATTTCATTTCAAGGCCATTGTTGCATTTGTAGAATATTGAGTGTTAGAAATAGATTATACTGATGATATTTGTTAAAGAAATACCACACACATTTTCGAATGATAGTTAATATTAGCATGACCTAAATACGCTGAATATCAAGCTAATATGACGTCAATGTACCTTTCTTCAATTGCATGAAATATATATGTGTTCCCACCTTGTTGTAAACTACGAAATAGTAGATTGTAGACAGATGAGAGTTAATTTAATAAATATATGTCTGTGAATCGAGTCCTCGTTAATTAGGAATTATCTCGGAATAAATCCTTACTGGTACTTTGAATGTGTTGAGCCACGTGATCATATACTATTTCAAGTGGTTAAGCGTTGGCAATAAATTATTATGTCAGACTCATTAAATATGCAAAGCCACCAAAATGAATGTCTCCAAAAGCGTAACGAACACAATAGGACGTTGAAATGTGTTCGAACAGAACAGAATAGAACAGTGACACATATTCGAGGTAAAATGATTTGTAACCTAAAACATTACATTTATCACTCGCGTGTTTATTAAAAACTATAATTGTTTGGCATATTGGCAATTCTTACCATTCAATTAATATGATATATTATATTAAAACTTAATTTTTAAAATTGTACTTTCAACCAATTTTTAATACGGTTCCTTATACATAATTGTACGACGCGGACTAGATGTAATTGCTATTACTTGTATAAGTTATTTTTTATAAACTTTGTATACTTTTGACTGTAAAACAAATTAGTTAAAAGTATATTAGACAAGACAAACAAGCACACACCAAACAAACGAACATGAATACAACTTTGCTGACAATGACTGTAAATGCAAAGCATTTGGGGGTGTACACCGGCTTTAAGGAGCTTCAAGCCTCCACTTGGTCAAACGTGTTCCACACAGCATTTAAGTGTACAATTTGACTACTCAATAGTGTGATGCAAATCTGAGAATTTAATTCGTACACAAATTGTGTTTTTCATTTTTATGGAATGCTTATATATATACGAGTTGTAAGCATGGGTTGTAGAGTTTGGGATTATTTACATGCATACGTGGTTACTAGGAAATATGTTTGCCTTAACACATGGGTAACCAATAATATTTTAATATTTGCTCTAATAACTTGTTTTCAAGCTTAAGTGAAGTTTACTTAATTTCTAAATAAAAATTTATTAAAATTCAGCTGCTCGAGAAGGAGAGAAACCTTATTATACATTGCGATCCTTTATTTATGGCAAGGAACTAATAGCCGAATAGTGACAAACAAAATAAATGCACTAAACAAGACACACACGTACATAGCAAACACACCAACATTTATAAAACTGTGATTACCGCCTTGGAGCATGTCAAAGCAAACGCAATGGGGGTGTTAATCGGTTTTAAGGAGCGCCAAACTCACACTTGGCAAAATATTATTTTTATAACATTTACGTGTAAATAAAAAGTGCCCTTATAACAACACGATTCAAAGTAAACATCAATAAAAGACAAATATTTTAATTTAAATGTGTACTGAAGAATAAAGCGAGTATTTTTAAGACATTTGTTTGCTTTTAATCGGTGTATGAATAGTCTAAATAATACGACTAATTTATAGATGTAAGGTGCGTTTGCATAGATTTGGCGTAATACACCGATGACATGCAGAAAAATGATATTCAATAGTTTTAATTACAATATGTATAGAAGTTGCAATTATTTATCATATTTGTCAATCGGAACAATCTTATCATTCTCGAAATGCAAACACGTCATTTGCAACTTTACGAACAGTATTCGACATATAAATCCTGAATATGCCCTGTCATGGCCACTTGTTGATAAAAAAGAAGTACGTGCATGAAAACGTTTTAATTAAATCGCATATTTAGTGGGTTCATCGGAAAATAAAACCGGTCTAGTGAGCGCAGCGTTTATGTAAATATTAAAAAAGGAATATTCTGCAATGTTATCGTTTATGATTGACATTAACCTTCAGAAAATGGCACTTAATAGATAGATTAATTTAAATTTATTAAAACATGCATAGCTTAACTATTTGTTAGGAAAATAATGTTGTTTGCAACTATTGACAGTTATTTTATATTGTTCGGTTTGTGACTGTATGTTTGCGTTTAGTTTTGTGGTAATAATTTCAGAAAAAAAATCGTTTCTAGTAAACTTGAAATAGTAATATTTTTCCAAAATAAACAGCGTCTAATAACCGAAAAATTATTATTTCTTTCATGATGTAATAAATTCGTATTGATTCGTGTCCGTTTAAAATGAAGCTGAAAAACAGATATACAGTTACATAATTGTATTCAGTGAACATAAGGTCAAACGCCTATATATGTTTAGGTTTAGGTTCATTCAATATACAATAGACATACAGTCCATGAGTTTACATGTTGAAAAGATATAAACATATATAAACGAATGAAAATGTGATCAGTATTTAATTTCATAAGTTGTTAAACAAAGTATCAATACACGAAAAGGTCTAGGACAATTGGACAATTATACGCCATTACAGTAAACACAGAATGTCTGTGTGTGTTTTGTTTCAATTGTTTCCATTTCGTCAATCTTGGTATCCCTTTTATTATTCTCCTCCATTCTTGTTTCTTGATCTTCTAATGTTTTTGTCAGAACTGAAAATGCAAAAATAGGGTACCACAATGACTAGAAAATTGTGATCGAATTGATGAATATACGTGCAGACCGAATGAAACCAACAATAGCAGAACAATAATACAACATTGTTCAATTAATATGTGCCAATACCATTACAATGGAAGGTGACGCTACAGATTCTGTTATAAACTAATTAATTATGTTATTGGCATTTTCCGATAAACGCTTTAATCTATTTATGGAATTTTATTTATGACTTACAATAAACAAGTGATAATGAAACCAACACGACGCGATATAGCGGTTCTCAGCTAGACAAAGAGCGTTATCTGTCTACGGCAGCCGAGTTGTGCTTGGCAAATTATTTATCGTGTTCATTAATTAAGTTGTTTTAGAATATCCAAGTCATAAATATCTCGTTGTCATTGCATTTAATTTTCGCGAAGGCGATTTGGTATATGAATTCAGGACTCCAGTGTGTCAATAAAGTAAAAAAAACTTCAACAACACAAACAACAATTTCTTAGGCTTAACACATTAATAGGTGTCATTGTCAGAAAAATACACACATATTAAGCCGAATAAGCGCAATATATCAAATGAATTTAGATTACGACGAATACAGTATTAAACAGCATAAACACTTCTATTTTTATTTAATGATATAGGCTCTACCTATACAAATTAGTAATTAACCATTAATATAAACAAACACACTTCTTTTAAGTAATCTTGTTAACCTTTAGCGTAACGCTAAGAATTATGAAATCGTTTCGTGTAAACAAATTTGCTGGAAAACAGAGAATATCTCATACAACATACGAAGAGCATTGCCGCTTAGCTTGTAAATTGTACGAGTATATTTTATCCGAACAATCGTCATAAGTGTTGCTATTAAGATCTGTCGATGACGCTACATTTAATAAGACGCATGATTTAGTCTCCGACTTGTAGGAACGAGTGCGTCAGTACTTAAAACAACAATATATACCTATTGACCAGTTTTTTTTATTGTTAACTGCAATCGTTTATGGTCTCTTATTTAAGATAAAACGATTAGCATTGAGATGTTTATTATTATTAATTTGTACACAAACTCACTGTAATTTCAATTCCATTTATAATGCTTTAATTATTTGATGCATCTAGTTTGGAAGTTAAACTAGAATTAAGCATATTAAACATATAATTTAATCCGCCCTTTTTAATAATAGAATATTGTACGATATTACATGGTTAACTGATTAGAAGACATAATTGTATAGACACGACTTTATGTTGTTTTACCAAGGATTTGCAGTGAACCGATTGGATTAAGCACCCATGTGGTTTTGTTAATCACTGCATGTATTACCATATGATTGGTAAACTCAGTCTTTGAGTGTCGTATATCTATCGGTCAAATGCATTATTTAGACAATGTATGTCAAGACCACCTCATCTGAAAAAGAACACACTCACATATTTATATCTTCATTGTTTTTGTCGTTTAGATAAAAAAAGAAGGAAAACACGCTATTAATATAAAAAATAACATAAAAAATATCGTCACGAAAAACAACATGATGATACGAGTTTGCATGTGTATGCATTATTTCGTCTATGATAAATATAAATACCAGCAGAGACTAGATAATACAATTAACGGTTTTCAATATAGGTTAATATTATTACACTGACATGTTTTAATTTAGGTTAAGAATTCCCTTTTTTTCAATATTTTGCGATTGTTGGGGGATATTTCGCATTCGATCAAAAATGATGATATGGTCACTGCATGATTATATGAAATAGCGCCACTTGTATACTGAGTGAATGGGCACAGTATACTTATTGTTTACAAGCGAACAATTTAAAAGAGTTATCCACCAAAAAACAATAATATAATGACTTTCGTTTATGATGACGCATGTTGTGTATTGTTTTACGAACCATATGAAATGTCTTTTTAATTTATACTTCCCCAATTTATTTCTCATAGAATTCTTTTTCTGTTTACGTCATGTGAAGATCTATTTTCGGCAATGGCATTTGAACAAAATGCGCATATATCTGAAAATGAACTTATAGACGTCCGGTCCAGCTCTGATTATCTTATGATTCAATTAAATCACGCTAGCAGTTATTATAGGCCAGATTTAACATTGGCCTCATAAGTATTCGCCATCAAGTCAAAAGTTTCCGAAAGGNCAAGACCAACTCATCTGAAAAAGAACACACTCACATATTTATATCTTCATTGTTTTTGTCTTTTAGATAAAAAAAGAAGGAAAACACGCTTTTAATATAACAAATAAAATAAAAAATATCGTCACGAAAAACAACATGATGATACGAGTTTGCATGTGTATGCATTATTTCGTCTACGATAAATATAAATACCAGCAGAGACTAGAGAATACAATTAACGGTTTTCAATATAGGTTAACATTATTACACTTGACATGTTTTAGTTTAGGTTAAGAATTCCCTTTTTTTCAATATTTTGCGATTGTTGGGGGATATTTTCGCATTCGATCAAAAATGATGATATGGTCACTGCATGATTATATGAAATAGCGCCACTTGTATACTGAGTGAATGGGCACAGTATACTTATTGTATACAAGCGGACAATTTAAAAGAGTTATCCACCGAAAAACAATAATATAATGACTTTCGTTTATAATGACGCATGTTGTGTATTGTTTTACGAACCATATGAAATGTCTTTTTAATTTATACTTGCCCAATTTATTTCTCATAGCATTCTTCTTCTGTTTACGTCATGTGAAGATCTATTTTCAGCAATGGCATTTGAACAAAATGCGCATATATCTGAAAATGAACTTATAGACGTCCGGTCCAGCTCTGATTATCTAATGATTCAATTAAATCACTCTAGCAGTTATTATAGGCCAGATTTAATTGGCCTCATAAGTATTCGCCATCAAGTCAAAAGTTTCCGAAAGGAGAATGACGGAAAACGAGATAATCAGTAAGATCATTTGCTTCCGTCACGGCGATACATATAAACAGCGGCAGTGTAAGTATATTCAGTGTTTTGTAAACACATTTGAGCAATACAATACAAGCCTACAAACTACGTATGGCAAACTATGCAAGACAGGAAACATGACTGTAATGCTATACAAAAGGACTGAACAGTACAATTTGATTGAATTGAGAAAAAAGCTCGAAGCTTATGTGTTTTCTCTCTTCAGTCCGTCTATACATGAATATAAGCCATATACATAATTCACACTATTTATTATCTCAAATAAGAATCATATACCGATTTCAACGGAGTATTCATGAGGCCAGTGAAATCTATATAATAATATAATTGTCGAGTTCCTTGGAGCGCAATCACAAACTGTCACCATTGTCTGCTAACAATGGCTATAAATCAGCTGATGTCATAAAACATATACCAAAATAACCAGATGAACAAGTTCAGATATGCTGATTTTTTGGCATATGTGTATTGATTATGAATATATGCTCATCTCTGAAGGGTGTGTGTGCGAGGTCATCAATTTATAGCAACCGCGCAGCTGTTACTATTACAGTTCTATTGTTTACCATGGCAATAGATCTACATGGTTCAGTTATCGAGGGATACATATTCGGACGGACAAACAGACGAACAGAACAAAGAAACAGAACCACGGCCAGACTTGACGCACGGGCACACGGACGTGCGTGATATAAACATATAGTCTCCTCCTGTTACACTAATTACCATACCGTATACACTTTCCATGACTTATACTGTGCATTCACACTCAGTAAGAACGTTACGCTTTTTTTCAGTTGTAATAATATCATTTATACTAACATTAAATAAATGACATTTTCGCCAATATATGGGGTAATACTAGTCATGAAAGAAAGAGAATTGGGTAACTGAATATACGCCATGTGAACTTGTATTAAACACGCGTAGACATTGACATGTAAACGATATTGTGTGATTTGATTTTGTCAATGCTTTTCATTTACTTAAGAATACTTAGATAATAAAAAGTGTGCATCCTTCGTATCTTTTTTCTGGAATTTTATTTTCATTTCATTGTAATTATGACCTTCTTGATAAATGACTGAAAGAGACCGTTTCAACAATGTTAGTTGCAATTTTCTACAGAATAGCGTGTCCTGTTATATTATAGATGTATAGTCCACGATTTAAAGCTTGCAGAACACCATTTGTGTTCAAGTTTAATGTTTAAATTTTATAAAATTATATTTTGTGTATTTTTGTATAGGCTCAAACTGAAATAGTCTCTTCAATTAAAGCACTGTTTGTTTACATAGCAGCAAATGCCATTGAACGAGTAAGATCTATCTTCATCCTGGCGACATATCCTACGCTCACGTGTCAGTTTTGCGCAATAAAAAATATAATACCGATATCTTCATACCACAAGATTAAGCACGTCTAAGAACCCCAGCTTTTTGGGAACCGCTGCATAAATATGTTGACAAATTCATTAACGTTGACGATGAAACTCTATGTAACTGAAGGCTCAACCATTTTGAATGCAGTACGAAAATAAAAAAAATGAAATGTTGTTAGTGAGTTTCAAATAAACCGTGTGAACGATTTATTCTCTGATTCAGAATAGGACTTTTCGGGATTTTACAAGAACATTGTTTACTACGGCGCATGAAATTGTGAGGTAAATTACTCAATTTACCAAAAGCGTAAGGAATTGCCCAATCACATGCGATGTTAAATTTAACTACGTATTTTTGGTAATGATCGTCATGCAGATTCTGGTGATCTTTGTGTAAAAAATCAGTTCGTGTCTTTTAATAAATTCCGAACAATTCTCGTTCAAGCAAGCAGGTGAATGTCCTTAAGGACATATTTGTCAAGGGCGGCATTAACACGTCTTTATTCAGTTTTTAACAATTGGAGTAATGTTAATTTTCGATTTCATGAGGCAATTTTAAATTGTTTTTTGGTTGTCTTTGTGTTTGTTTTTATTTAAGTTTTGATATTTTGTGTAATATTATTTTATTAGAAACATGCATAACTATACATACGTTCAAGTTCAAACACATTTAAGTGATTCTAGTATATAAGTTTTATTAGATAACACGAAAGTATATTTAACGTACGATGATTTTTCTATTTAAATCATAAGATTTCCTTATTTTGCAAAGCAGATAGATTATTTGATATCATTAATATGTAAATATTTGCTGGTATAAACATGAAAGCAATAAGACTTTTTCAATAACACTTGAGATGAGTTTAGAGGGAACTAGAGCTGCTCGCATTAATAACTAAGATTACAATGTTATATCCCAAAACGTACATGGTGGTTCCCAGAAAATGTGTTTGATATTAAAATTTATACATTCATTGGATCCATGGAGTGTGGCCAGTTTAGGCAATAGGGGTATTGATAAAACGTGTAGAGGACCACCCTCTGTTTGGTTTTAGAGGACAATGTTGTGTTTAATATAATGCTTTATTAGTCTATATCACATCGTGATTTTCAGGGCGTGCCCAGTGTTAACCGCAAGGTCATAAGGCTACAAACCTTTTTGCAGAGTACTACTATACAATGTTAAATATTAGATATGATACCTTGAACCTTGGGGTTTCAAAGAAGACTTTGTTCTTATAGGGTAAATTAATGCTGATTAATTCTGATGAAAGTAGAAACATGGTAAAAGCTATTATAATGTTTCACTAAGTATGATAACAAATCGCACATTAAAAACTTCATATTATAAGGAACAATGCCTGTATGTTAAAATGTTGTACATTTAACAACAACATAACACAGCGGATAGGGTTGTGTCTTGGGCAGACGGACACAAGTAAAGACCGACGTCCATGGTGTAGCCCTTTACTTCGTAACGGGGGTTAATGATAGAATAAACAGAGACCCTAATACTGTATAGATAAACTGTATAATGTAACACAAAATAAATACTCGTGAATTTGGTGTCTGAATTCCTATTAATGTTTTGCATTAACATCTTTCTTTAGTAATATGTATGCTTTAACATTTACATCATTGAAAAAATACAGCTTCACACTTATTGGAAACATATAGATTAAGTATGCCCCCCTTCGAAGAAGAGGGGGTATTTTGTTTTGCTGGATGAAGGTCGGTCAGTCTGTTGGTCGGTCGGTCTGTGTGTATGTCGGTAGACCAGTTCGTTTCCGATCAATAACTTTTGAACGGATTGACCGATTATCTTGATACTTCACATGTGCATTGGCTCTAGAGAGTAGATGACCCTTATTGAAATTGGGGTCACTTGGGCAAAGGTCATGGTCACTGTCACAATACGTGTGCAAATAGTTTCCGATCAATAAATCTTCAACGAATTGACCGATTGGCTTGATACTTTACATGTGCAATGGCCTTGGACAGTAGACGACTCCTATTGAAATTGGGGTATCTAGGTCAAAGGTCAAGGTAACTGGCACAATAAGTGTGAAAATGGTTTCCGATCTATAACTCGTCAACCAATTGACCTATCGACTTGATACTTCACATGTGCATTGGCCTTGAACAGAAGATGACCTCTATTGACTAGGGGTCACTAGGTCAAAGGTCAAGGTCACTGTCACAATAAGTGTTAAAATCGTTTCCGATCAATAACTTGTCAACCAATTACTGATTGACTTGATATTTCACATGGGCATTGGCCCTGGACAGAAGATGACCCCTATTGAAATTGGGGTCACTAGGTCAAAGGTCAAGGTCACTGTCAAAATAAGTGTGAAAATCAAGGCCATGTTTGGGGGCATATGTCTCCGACCGCGGAACTCTTGTTCATATTTGTTTTTATCATGACTACAGTATGTTGTATTCGCCAAATATGAGCAAGCCTTGCCTAAATATAAAGCGCAAATTTAGTGTCGACATTTAAGGGATTCCAAATAATAAAAAAAAAATGAAAAACGAAAAACCTTTACAGAAATATGGTAATAAAATGACGGTGAACGTAAAATACCATTAAGTATTTTTTTAACAAAACATAAAAAGAACATACTGTGTAGAAATAACGAAAACCACAATTATTAATTTATACCAGTAAGTTTGTGCACTGATCGACTATGATTGGTATTGATAGTTTGTGTTTGTTCATTGGGGACATTAGGGACAATACAAACGAAAATGTCTCGTGTCACTTATCATATTGGAATTGGGATTTCAGTCGATATATTAAAATTCTGTTTTGCTTTTCATCGTAACAATACCCCACTTTATCGTAAGTTGAATTTCACTTAACAAATATTCATAAATCGTCAGTGCCTCAAACAGCGTATCCACTGATATGGAAATCCACAATAAAATCAGCATTTGTGTCCAGCAAATCAGAGTCGCGTTGAGTGCTCAGTCATAAATACTGGTTATTTTTATCGTGTTGTGCTTTAGATAATGAATGCTTTGACTGATATATGCCGCTTAAAGGTTTACTTTTTTATTGTAATACCGTTCACTCTTGTTTTTATATCGTTCGCGATTGTTTAATATAGTACTGTGCGCGATTGTTAAATATATTACTGTGCAAAAAGTCTATTATAAAATTCAGTGTAACCACGCCTAGCTAAACATGCCTTCTCAAACGAATTATGTTTTATATCAAAATCTCCTGTGAATCCCTGTGAATACAACACAAAAAGATGATGTTTTCTACAACAGTAAAGGATTTATAAATAGGTAATTAAATGAATAAATCTTAGAATATGGACATTGAAGCGCAACTGTCTACATTCAACGGAAGAATGTGGATAACGAAAAGTAATGATCCGAACAAAACAAATATGGGAATGAAGGCAATGCGTACGCTGCGCCTGATTCTTCAAATAAATACAAGTCAATACTTTAAAGAAAAAAAGCGAGTAAAATATATAATTATGAACGAATCTTTATAAACAATATGTATAACGGTTTGTAAACAAATCATTATTATATTATGTTTACAAAGCATACTATAAGAAGGGATATTATATTGAATTTAGAAATAATAAAACCCCATAAACACGATCAGAAAGGAAATTCGTGTCATCATCCGCTGGTCTTGTATTTAAGGCAAATAACCATTTACTTATGCAACAACAACAGAAACAACAACATTTATTCAGCAGTAAAACTGATAAAAGCTCATAGCCAATACAGGACAATATTAAACTTAACAAGTATTAAGGCTAAGATCAAACGGTCAATGCAAAGCGTTAGGGGTTAAAACCCTATATCACATTCCATAAAAGGATTTAGTTATTAGGTATGTGACAAGATAATCCCATTACAAACCTTTGGAGATGTTAAGTTGCAAGTGACATATATATATAGGCAATTGTCAAGCATCGGGATGGCTACTGTCCTGCTTTCATACTGTGTTGTTATACAGCATATGAACATATAAAAGTATTGACAGAAATAAGGATAGTCAATGTGAATTATGTAGATCCCTCTTCTACGTGTGAAGGAAACATGGAACACTAACACATACGAAACGAAATATTGTGTAGGGTTGCGGTTCATTACAAAACAAACGAAAGTATTCGTTTTGTGAATTTTTTACATATAACATATTAATATAGATAACCGGTTGTTTTTACAATATATACCTTATGTTTTACACGTGAAACTGACATAAGATAATTAGAATCACAGACTTGCAAAACAAACAAACATCCATTTTATGTCTCATAACCAATTGTCAACGAGTATGTATAATTCAATAGACATTAAAAAATAAAGTATTGTCTTAAATAATAAATGCAAAGAAAATTTAGTCCTAATAATTCCTTTCCACTACAGCTATATTATTATATATTTTTTCAAACGGAATCAATTTTATAATGCACACATATTAAGATATGATTTACATTTAAAAAATGAGACAAACTGACTAAGTTCCGATATGTTATGTTAACATATTGTACCTCTTTGTAGCCATAGTGTCACTAAATGATTAATTAAGCATTATCTAGATATTCAAGTATCTTCTTCTATATCACAATCTCATAAATAATGGGTGTTGCTTGTAAAAGATTCATGGATTAAAATAAAAGGGTACAATTTTTTACCCATAGTTAAACTGTAAATAATGATTACGTACTTAGAAGCAAATTAGTTAAATGTGACAACACTATTATGGACGTGCTAGAAGTCAAACTCAGTGTTGTAATGTTCAAGCTTTTAAATGTTTAAGGGTCTTAAATATGTTCTGTATGTGTATTATTTAGCAGCTACTTTGATTCGAATATAATTATGACTGGGTTTAATATAATAGTATTTGAGGCTAATGTTAACCTTGACCTCTAATTAGATTTTATTGTCCTGGTAGCTTGGTAACGTTAGCTGGAAGGTTGCACGAGCATGGTTAGCGTGCTAACGTTAACTTTTTGTGTTAGCATGCTAACGTTAGCTTGAAGCATTAGCATTGTAAGTACCATAACGTGAGCTTGAAGCATTAGAATGGTAAGCTTGATGTGTTAGCCGGTAGGCTGGAACTCCAAATCAGATAGATCAGAACAAAACAAGCGATAATGTAAAGAAAGTCTGCTGAAGATAAGAGAAATCGGATTCACTTTTTAGTAAAAGACGTATAAACACTGCGCAGTCGTAGAATAAATATAACATGTAAATTACTGTTAATGACTTCGTCTTACCATAAAAACATTCAAAACCCATCCCATCGTTTACCTGAAACTTCTATCACAAGGACAATAACTAGGGTAAAAACGACGCCTACCTTGGTTTGCATTTTGTTTAAATATACGGTACATCTGAGACATGTCTTAGCCTCATACTGGACGTATAGCATCGTACTAAACTATAGTTTATTTACCCATTATTTAATGTACAATATGATTTATGTTGTATTCACTTTAGGTACAATTTAATACTTTTACTGTATATTAAATCAAATATAACTTCAAAATGAGAGACAATGAAGGGTATGTTTGAAAAAATGTTGATTACATTAACTTAAGTACATGGCAGAACAGTTCAAGCGCTGTATGTAGTGTGGAGCATTACATTAAACTTAGAATACTCTCTAATGGTATCGTTATTGTGCAATTCGTTTCATGTCGATATCATATATTCAACAATAAGACCACGCGACTGGACGAAACTGCAAACATCGTTTTTCGAAATTCGTGTTTTTGCACATGAATATATATATGAGAGAGTTCAATGCTACTAAAAAGGTTGTTTGTCTAAGAGTGTTAAATGGGTTTCACTAGTAATGTTACGAACAATTTTTGTTTTCCTTTAGAACTATGAATATCTTTGATACAAGTACTCACACCAATTCGGTAAATCCCCACAGATCCCAATCAGTCGGGGATCTTGCCCGATTGGGAAAGTTGGGGAATCCCCTTTTGACTTGCCCGATCGGGAAATATTGATTGAAAAATTGCCCGATCAGGCAAGAAAACAACCATTTTTCATATACCTTGGCAAAATGTGTCCGGGCATCACACAACTCATCCAAGGACCAAATTAAATAACTAAATCCAATCTTAAGACAATTNTATGTGGAAGTAGTGATTTTAGCCCATAATTAAGAGATTGACATCGGAGATACATTTTGTTTTATTTCAATTGGCTAAAATAAGCATACTTCTTTATTCAAGGATTGCATTCCTTCTAAACAGATGGTTTTTGGAAAACAATGCAAATACTTGGCGACTTCCTATTTTGTTTTGTAAGGTATGTGTCTTGCTGTTTTTTCTGTTGAAATTTATTGAAATATCACGTTTTGAATGTTACCAATCTTCGGTTAAACAGTTGATTAATTCCGAACCATTAAATAAACTGTATACAATAGTTCAGTTTTATACAGAATAACCGTCTACCAAATACACATACTAGTTTGAAGACGTTTATAGGTGTTTCGAGTCGACATGTCATATGAAAAAAATTATACATGTTAAATGTTAAATAATTAATTGTTAGCATCAATTATATTGGTATATAATTTAATGACGAAATTAATAATACTGCAGTTATAATGCATTCTGCTTGCAACTGACACTATAATCAAATAACATAACATTATAGTAAACGTAATACAGCAACATACGGACGCGGCCATTATGTTTTTAAACAATATGAATGCTGACATCCCATTACACATATCTCATTCAAATAGGCTGCATACAGACATCTGTATTTCTTTCATATGTTTGTAATTAAAATGTTTAACTTACTCTATCACTTTTCTCGTGCAATAAAAGAATTAACGTTTGTGTTTATCACATTTATTAATTAAAATGGCGTCCACATTTGACCGTACAAATCATTTGCCATTAACACATAGTAAAAAGTTATAATAATAACAATAAGTTAAACAACAACATAAACAATTGGGGGAGAAATTCATATGACTCACATGAATGTAACGACCACAGCTGATTACGAGAAACGGATGTTGTTGGTTTATTTCATAAGACTTATTTCAAACAAGATATAAAAGACTATAAACAACGATAACCTAAGGTGATTGTTTTGTTTTGTAAAATAAACTAATTACACAATATGTATCACAAGTATTGCTTTTTTCTTTCGCAGTAACCCTTAGAAACAAATATGTGAGTAATATTTTAGTTCTTTCTACCTCATTGCGAAATGATTTTTTTGTATTGGGTATGTCTTTTAAATAGTTCAACAGTTTACATTAACGTCACGGTAGTGCAATCAGATTAAATTACATTTTTTTACCTCAATCAAGGGGTTGAACACGTTAAAAACTTAAATAGAAACAAACTTTATTCAGTATCAAGAGTATAAGCGAAACCCGAAATATATAATAATTATTAAAGGAAATAAAACGACCTACTGTTCGTGCACAAATTATTAAGTTTGTGCATGTGATCATCCTTGAAAACCTACTTATACTTGTACTATAAACTACGTCTTATACAAATACTGCAACAACAAGAACTATGACTACTTAAATCATTAAAACAATTTTCAATCCCAAAATTATATTAAAACTCTGAAATTTTAGTTTACCTTCTGACATATTTTTGGGGTAAAACAACAGGATGTATATGAACAGATTGCCGTTAAAATTCACTTTCAAATTGAAACAAAGACGAGGTCGACAAACCATTTTTAAATTTACTTACGTGTGCATTAAATGTTTGGTAAATCATCCATACCTATGACATGGATTTATATTTCTTAAATATCTGTTATGTATAATGAGTGATTGTATTCGTAACGTACAAAACACACAAACATGTACATATTGTGGACACTTTTCGTGATATTGATATATTTATACACAGAAAATAACTACGTTTACTCTCGATCGTAAATCCCTTCTTATAATTTATACTACATCTGTTTGACTTACCATTGATATTCTGATGTTGTCTGAGATAAAGTTTTACACAGGGCAAAATTAAACTCGAAAATATACAAGAGAAAAGAGCACGAATTTTAACTGGAGGAACACGCGTGGCATCATTAACACGTATTTAACGAATCACAACTCGAGCCCTGAAAAGCCAAGCGAATACATCACACTGAATCTACGATATTAAATCCTCTTACACAACCATATACATGAACAATGATCCCTCCTTCTATGGGAGATAGAACGGTTTATCATCTTCGAAATTCTGATAACATTAAAAACATCTAGTGTAAATCTGAGTTTTTCTCTTTTCTATCATTAATCATTAACCTATAGAACATTCTTCCAGCGTCAGTAAGATCGACCCCTTCTGTTTATCACAAAAGCTCCAATTCACTATCACGATTGTGATCGTGTCTAAAATTCTTCATTCACGCTTTCAAATTACACTGTAGCTTCTCTACTGAACACCTTTACACTAACACATAGTTGGAAGTCCTTTATGTCACTGTTGCGCAATCGAAATTCATATCACTTTTTCTTCTGTTGTCCTGGTTAGCTTGATAAAAGAGCAATCCTCTATGACAATCTTGTTCGCTTTTCGACCAACCACCTGGAAACAATTTCTTTTCGGTCTTCAAGACAAATCGTATAAAACAGATTCATACATTTTCAAACATGTTCAATCTTGCATTCAAAAAAGTCAAAAATTATAATGATATTTTACAACTAAAAACAGAGCAAATGTTACTTCACATGCCCAATCATAACAAACGTTTTTGTTTTTTCCCCAAACAAGCTCATGATAATACTATACTTTCTACACGTCCTAGTAATGTAGACATATACCTATTGATGTGCGATATGCTTTCAAGTAATTGTACTTATTTGTTTATCAATGTTCACGTTCCTTTTTCAACGTTCTGGTTTACATTTAAATAGTTATCAAGTTAACTTTGACGACGCATGTATACACATGTAACGTTCATTGTATTTTCAGCATTTTGAGTTTATACCAAATCAGCACTTATTTTCACAATGTCAGATGAGAGACATATCAAGCATGCATAAGGCCTTTGAAACAACTGTCTAACATGAAACATTTTACGCATGCTTAAGAATTAATCAGCGAATAAATTGAAAAGAATTGAGAAAAAAGCTGGAGGTTTATGGTATATCTCTCTATTGTAATTTCGAATAAGCTGCTGATCGAGTGAGTGCATGTAGGCCAGTAAATAACAATAGCAGAACAAAACTCGTAATTCAATTAATATGCTACTTGAAACATATACCATTACAATGGAAAGAGGGCACTACATATCCTTCATTAATCATATTAATATAAATATAAATATTGTTTTTCGATATAGCATAATTTATAGGTTCATTTATGAAATTGGATTTATTACTTAAAACTAATACGTGATATGGAAACCAATACAATCTGCGCGCTACATAGACTGTCAGCTAGTCAAATAGCGTTATCTGTCAATGGCAGCATATGTTTTATGATTTAATGTGTTCATTAAGTGATAAATATCGAAAACCTAACTCATATATCGAGTTAATTGCATTAAATTTGCGTGGTGGCTACAATAATTATCAAATAAGCACGGTAGTGTTTCAATTAGTAAAACAAAAACAAACAAAACAAGTTAATATGTACGCTTTACTTTTTTAACGGTCGTCATTTTCCTAAAATGCAACACAAATTAATCTGAATAAGTGCATAACACTTACAGTTTCACGATACAAACAATTCATATCCATAAAAAGAGTAATACTCGGCGAAATTTGGAAATTAAATATTGAAACATCAAAAATGCAATACATGATATTTAACTTGTTTTTATGTTTAAGTTTTTCTTGTTAATATAATGTTTATCGCGCGTTGACAAACATTACAAAAGTGTATATTTTATCTGATCAGGGCGCACCCAGATAATTTCTTAAACGATAATTGTCGTTACGAAGATCGGTCGATGACATGTCATCTCATAGCGCGCAGGATGAGTTGTGGGAACGTGGGCTTCACTTTATTTAAACAAAACACAGGAAATACCGACATGTGTTTTCGCTTGATAAATACAATCGTTTATGGACTTCCCGCTTAAGATACAATGATTTACATCGACAAGCTTGTTATTCCTAAATGCATCAGGAACTCTCTTTAGACTTATAATGAACCATTAAAAGATTCAACTCTCTCGTAAGTCTAAAATATATTATTATATCATTTGAGCATATTTAGAGAGTTAACTGATCCACGGGTTTGAATCAAATGTAGGACTATGATTATTCGCTTTAGCATGAAGAAAATTATGTTGTTGTTTTTTTGTGTTTGAAGAGTATCAAGTTGTGTCCATCAGCATAATATGCAATCTGTTTTATATGACTTTCCAAGAGAAATGTTTAATTTATCGAGATGTTTAATTGTTTAAATATGTCTAGAATGTGTTTACTTAAAACTGTCTTCCTTGCCCCGTCTTTATCTTACCTTTCCTACATGAGTCATGTAAGAAGCTTTAGTATGATACGTATGCATAACTTTAACAATAAGTTTAAACTTAACGGGTTTATTATACATGTTTCCAAATGAATTATCTAAATATTCTACCGATTAACACTGAATTATTACATAAATATATTTCAAGTAATTTCGTTGATATTTATTTAAAAAAATAAATCAATGCCAGCTTGGTCCTAGATAGTTTTCCTGTGTTATTGGCGTGGCCAGTTTTAAACCAAGGATCGTGATTTAAACACTCTGTTTTAAGTTCCATCGTCTGATGTCACATTTCAAATATCGAAGGTGTATGATTTATGCTTTTAGAAAAGTTTAGTAAATTTCTTTCGTAAAATCAATCAATACAAAACAGTACCCTCCACATCCCTTGGAAGGGCCGAAGACCATAGGGGAATTGTTTAACAATCTGTGTATAGGAATTCTGTATGCATTTACAGGCCAAATATTACACTAATTGGTTTTGTTGTTTCAGAGAACAATATTTCAAAGTAATGTTAATATACACTTGGAGACTTTTTTAACGCAATACGTATTCAAATTAATATAGCTCCCTTATTTTTGAACGGATTTAGTTGAAACTCGAACTCATTATGATTCAACACATATACAACACTTTCTGTAAATTTAAATGGAATTGATAAACAAAAAAATGTATAACAAAACAAATTAAAAACATTACTACAAAAGTCAAATTCTCAAAATCCTACAACGCAACATAATAACACAGTGAAAAGTAAGATGCAAAATCTTAGACGTCTAAATTATTTACCGGCCTGCAAAATGTCGATTGAGTGGTTGCGCTCCTGAATGTTCATACGAGCGATATTGTTTTTTATGCCGCTGGTAAGTTTGCAAATAGCAGTCGCACTGTCCGGTCCGTCAGTCCGTCCGTCCGGAATCCATTCCGAAGTTTTTTGCTAAAAAACACACCTTCGTGGTCCTTTATTTATGACAAGGAACCAATTGCCAAAACGGTACAGTACGGCACAAAACGAAACAACATATACACAAGTCAATTCAAGATAGTGTTACCTTTGGATCGTGGCAAGCTTTGACTCCGGAGCTTGATTTAAACAAACTAAGAAAGGAAAAGGACAAATGTAAAATACAGTTATCCAATAGAAGATGTTCCAAGTTTTAAAACTTTCGAAATATATTGTTTGTTCTGGTGACCAAAAAATGCAGCGGACCGGAACAATGTGAACAACTTTGAAAAAGTATCATCAAAAGGAAAGATGCCTGTGCTGTTTTGTAAAAATCCGCCAAACGGCATAGGAGGAGGTGTCGCTTGAAGCCCTTTTTTACGGCAATCGATACACGACACACGACGTTGGACACCAGAGAGCCCACATAACACAAAAGCTTACCATAAAACAGGCAATTATTATACAATAAGCGATACAGATGATTGTATTAAATGTGCACGAGAACTGACGTTTTCATATATCATACGTTAACTTCATCTTTGGTATGGAATACAAAAAAAAAATACAAATTAAATTAAATTCAATATGTTAAACTACCCACATATCAAGTTAATCTGCCTTAGTTTGACTAATTTATAGGCTAATTCGTGGAGCCGCGTCATGCCCAGTGTATACAGAGATTAACCGTTCTATTTGGATTCATTCAATTTATAGGTATTCTAATGGGTTGTCAACGTAATTACAGTTAACCGTATCGTAGCCCAATATTCCCCTGATCTGTATATTATTTATTGAATATGCATCATTGTCTAAAACAATGTTGTCTCGCACGCGGACATCCACAATCTGAGTATGTTTGTCGAGGCAATCACATTTTCGTAGAGTGTTCAGTCTTAAACATTTTTAAGTTTATTTTATCCTCGCTGTACTTCAGCAAGTGGGGTCTGACACTGATATAAACTGCTCGAAAATTAACTTTAATTAAGGTAACTATGGTTATGCCGTACGCATGCTGGGCCAATAAGAGCACACAACAATTTCAAGGAGAACGTCAAACACATTCGCAAAGGGGATTAAATTACGTTAACAATATTTTCGCCGATGCCATTTTAATTGTTCCGTCAATAAATAATGATACATGGAAACTGATACACAACCATAGTGAAACAAATGATGCACATTACCAGAGAAATCACACGATTTAGAAAGGAATTGTACATTTGCCCCATCGGATAAAGCTTTGAACACTTTCTTTTACAAAATGCAAAAAATAAAACACGTCACAAATTGTTGCGTATCAGATCAGAATGTTTTCATGCTAAACTTCAAACCTATAAATTAACACTTATGAGAAATGTTCTCAAAAGATAAATTATAATGATCATCATATAAAACAACATGTATGTCATCATTATTTAAATATTAAACACGTATATGGACTATCAAAATGTAACACTTTTGGTTTATTTCAACTATGTTCAATGGTGTAGAAGGTAAAAGGTGTTTTCTTTGACAATAACAATGTATCGTTTAATATCTAGCCATCATATTTGTATTGAAAACGCCCAGTATCACATCCTGACATGTTAGCTGGGTAGGACAATGTGGTCTGTTTCTATGTACAACGTTAATAGCAAATTTGATAATATCTTGAGAATGTACACAGTGTCAGAACAAGTGGGTAGTATTTTCATGTTCATATTTTTGTCCTTATTTATATGGAAAGCAAGTTAATGTTAAAATCAATACTAATTAACTAACAGTTTCATTTAAATTGCCATGTTGTTGTTCGCTGTTTTAATGAATGTTTTGTTAACGTGTTTTTCTTTAGGGATGTTTACTTATTGTTCACGTATGTTGATTATATTGGTCCTTGATCTTTGACATTTATTTTCATACGCGAATGCTTCCCTAAATTTATAGGAGAAAGTAAGCTATATATTTTTTTTAAAGACATTGGTACAATAAACAGTTCTCCTTTGGTCAGATTTGGTAGTCCAAATACACTTTCGAATCAAAACAGTTTCAATGTATTAGTATATCCCTAACAAACCAAATAGGTATTTAATTTAATAATATAAATACAGTCATTTAATATATATTCAGTTATTGCCAATGTTGAGATATTGTATAAATTAGCTCTAGAATATTATCCAAAAAATCATGCAAAGTTTTGCCGGAAACGTTTAACTACAATTAAAACGTTTGTATCATTCAAGGATTGTACAAGTTCATAAAAGGTTACTTATCGGTCACTTTTTTCTTAATACATGTTAAATGTGTTTGATTTCCAAAAGAATAAAGGTCTACCTTTTTTAAACCACCAAGATTGTTTTAAAATAATTGTGTTTTTATTTTTTTCTTGGACCTCCCCATTTGAAGTCATTTAGAAGTTTATTAATTTATCTCGCAGTTTCTATTTTCGGTGTTGGTAGAGACACCAATAGATGAGTCAGTAGTCGCTAAGGTAGTGACTTTAAGATAAAGCCATCGAAACCTGGATTTTTTGTAATGTTTTTGAGTTGATTATATAAAGAAGTGAAACTCAAGGCGCGACGTCTTTTATATACAGTAATCTTTCGAAAGAATCGGATTTTGTGTTACTGAATTTAAGCACATCCATATTGACTTATTCAGTATTTATATGAAGGCAATTTAATTTTCATTTCGTTTGTATACTGTTTTGCAAAATGTATACGTTTCACTAGAATTATTTTGTTCACTAAACTGATTGTCCTGTTTCAATGTATTTTTTAGACTTATCTGAATGGTTTTTAAATTCAAATTTGCTCTTTAACACATTTGTGAACCTTTAAGTTTATGTTCTCTTTTTTTTCTTATTCTTATCTTCTATTTTATAAGTGTTAGTTTTATACAACAAATCATTATTTTTCTCATTTTTGTTCAACTAAGCTTTATGTGATGACGTGTTTCCCTCAGATTTCCAAGAGTGTCTACGAATAATTGATGGTTTATTACACACTAAGATTACGAATTAAACTTGAACTTATATCTGTCTATGATAGTATTGACACACTTTACATTGTCAATCTTTAATTACTGTTGGTAGCGCTTCTATTACCTTTTTATTATTATTCGAGTATTTAAAACTGGGATAATCTTAGTTTACATCAAGTACAAGATAAAATTCTCCACACATTAAAAATTCATCAGTTTCTTTTTTTTTATTTAAATTAAATGTAAGTATCAAATGGGGGACGTTTAATCATTATGGCGGCATGAAGTGCAATATGTAATGTTTTTGTTATTCGTGTCATAGGAAGGGATAGACAGTTTTTTACGCATATTTTGCTATTTTGTGTACAGGGATTGATTCGTGTTATATAAACGAGACACTGAAACCTCTTGAATGTGAACGACCAAACCAAAAAAACATTCACAATTCCATTCTGAACTAGAAATGGCGCGGCAGCGGCCGACGCGTATCCACACTTCGCATAAACTGGTGACTAAATGAAGAAGTTATGTTAAAACAAACTTTTGGGTGGGTGTGGTCTATGTGGGCGGCGCGCTCCAGGGTTGGTTATGGGGCCTTTTGAAGAGGATTGATATAAAAGCATCACTTTTAGTTTATCTACATCACCAAAATTGTGTTTGTGGGTACGAAAATGTTGGGTACGAAAAAAAACTAAGTAAATTTTGGGTACAAATCATGCCAACAAAAATTTGGGTACGAAAACAAATTTGGAAACTAAAAAAAATTCGGGTACGAACAAAAATTTGGATAGGAAAACAAATGTGGGTACGAAAACAAATTGGGTACGAAACAAAATTTGGGAACGAAAACAAAATTGGGTACGAACTATTTTGGGTACCAAACAAACATTTTGGGGTACGGGGAAGTAGTACCCGTGGGGAACTTGACCCATTCAGTGAAACTGGGAGGCGGGTTACATTCTCGATCAAATCTAAAAATAACTAGTGCTAATAGTGTAGGAGAAGATAGTGGCCAGGACGGATGGACGAAAAGACTTTTTTGGGTGGGTGTGGCCTATGTGGGCGGTGCCCTGTGGTGGGTAATTTGGACATACATGGTCAAGAAAGACCGTGTTGTCATAAGAGATGTTCAGTGTTAATTTCAAGTTAATTGGTGAATAAATGAAGAAGTAAAATTAAAAAAAAGTTTTGGGTGGGCGTGGTCTATGTGGGCGGGGCGCCCCAGGGTTGATTATGGGGCCATGCACAGTTGAGATTGACTGTTTTGTCATAAGAGATGTTCAGTATCAATTTGAAGTAAATCGGTGTAAAAATGAAGAAGTAAATTTAAAATAACCTACACTAGAGTGTTAACAAGGTTTTACTATAACCATATAAGGACAACTGCCCCGCCCCCATAACTTTTGACCCAGGGGTCAGATCAAAATTCCAAATAGTGCACCGTCGCATATATGCTCATAGCTTCCATGTGTGTAAGTTTCAAGGTTCTAGTTCTAATAGAGTATGAGTAGATAGTGGCCAGGACGGACGGACAGACGCCGGAGATAACCACAATATACACGCTTCGAAAAGCGTGGGGATAATATACTTTTTCTTATACATCCTGAGTACAACGACAGTCCTTAAGACAGTAAATGTGTTTTTGTGATGATTATGATAATAATGCTGATGTCCATGTTTTAAGTTATGGCTCCGAAATATGGGGATTACAGAGCAATATAAAGATAGAGCGAATACATTTAAATTATTGCAAAGTACTTTTGGGAGTACGAAGGCAAACACAGAATAACTTTACTTATGGAGAACTAGGAAGACCATCTTTATCTGTCAGACATAGCGTTAATGTAATTAGATANTTTTAAATATTTGTTAACAAACCTATATAATGTTTTTTGCAAATATCAAGATACTATTCAATTCACATACCATTTATAAAAGATAAATACACTGATTTGAAACCCATTCGTATACCGGTTCAGCAAATAAGTTGACTGGGACATGATTCCAACATATCACGCGACAGTATCATATATCTGTGTCGACCCAGTCTTTTAAAGAGCCATATAAGTTATTGTTAAGTCTTAAAAAAGTATGATTTGAAGACTTGGTAGTTTTCGATTTTCCGTCTTCTGTTAAACTGAGTCATTTACTTAGTCTAGTCATTGTACCGTGTACAACTTTACATTTGTCATAGTTTTTTAATTGTTGTATACGATTATGTTTTTTTGCATTATGTGTTTTTATTTGTTATCGATATTTTTGTATCATGCGCCTTTTTGTACAATAATGTATCCACTAGGTTTAGTTTGTTTTGTTTGCTCATAGTTAAGTTTTTCACGATAATTTATATTTAATTATTATGATTATGCATAAATAAATGTGTACGCCAATCTTGCGGATTCTTCCATTAACGTATCTTTGTTAAATACGTAGTAGTATATGATAGTTGTGTATATAGACGATATGTTTCATAGGTTTACGCAACATCATATATTCTCAACTGCAGCATGGTTATGTCATATTCATATTCATTTTTCAAGCTGAAACTTACATTGCGGTGAAACTCAAATATTTTGTTATGTTTCTATCAAACTTTTCACAAAGAAAATGTCTATGTTATTTTATGATATACACGTTTAGTTATTATTTTGGTTTAATGAATTATAGGTTGAGATTGGTATTTTTTCTGGTTTTCTGAGGGTAGGTTACACCACTTGGATGCTTAAATTTTCTTTATGCCACTTTTTCACCTAATTGACTAGTATGTTATTGTTGACAGTTAACTGTTAAGATGGCGATTTTTGAAATTGTATTTACCTGATTGGCGTTTCCTAATTCTTTAAGTGCTATTTTACGTGTGTTAACTGACAAATATATCCCTCTTTAATCAACTTATTTAAGCATCTGACTTAGATCGATTTGTGTTAATTGTTTAACGACCTTTCTTCACAAAAAGCTTAAAGTAGGCTCGACTTAAAAATCATTAAACAATGTTGAGCAGCATGATAATTTCCAAATGTGGGCGGGGCTATATTTATGTTATCGGTTAAAGACATAATATAACAGAAAGTGGGCGAGTTAATTTTTGCTATCGGTCAGTGGTAAAATAACACTTAAGATATTGGGTTAATGTCTCCATTGTAATTGTGCACTAGTTGTATTAAACTTGTACTAGTAAACGTTATGTGATTCTCTATTTAACTTCCGCCAGTTTATTGTCGAATTTTGAGTGCATACAACATACAACTTACTACAATATAAATCATTGTTAAAGATGTATTATATTATTTTTATCAGAATACGCCCCATATTTTTATCAGCGTGTTTCGCTTTTCATGGGGATGGTCGATTTAAACGAATATGTATGTGCTCATGTACAGCTCGGTTGGCTGTAACCAAAAGACACTTGACCAGTTACATAGTTGTATGTGGACATAGCAGGCCAGTCAGCAAGAGCCAAAATACGCGAAACCAATTGCACGATTACTCGTTGAAATATGCTAACCAATATCCAGAAACAAAGACAGTTGACAAGTTGCATAGATGTACTTGTATGTGGACTCGTGCAGGCCAGTAAACCAGAAACAGAAGACGCTCGACCAATGTGCATAATTTTCAGACAGTGATATGCATTTGTCAGTTGGTCACAACGAGCGAGAATCATCTTTACCAGTTGGCTTGTGTGTCTGATTACGTGTGAAGGGCACGTGGACAGGATAATACTTCTTTGATAAGATATCTTAAAAGTCAGTTGTAAGCTTATTATTATGTGTCAACTGAAGACACTTACGGCTTTAGAGTGAGTGAAGGGGATTTTAAGTACTGTTTAGTTGCTGTTTAGTTTCGGTTTTGTTTAAAAATAGGCTTAATTTTTTTTTATTGATCGATTATGCTGTCATATCGAACTCAATGACACAGTAGTCAGTTAATGTATATTAAATTTTCATTTGATACATTTGTCAAAATTAGTTTTTGATTTAAAAAATGTTGACACTTGGAACGAACGGATTGGACATGATATGTGTATTTAGATTTACTCAAGAAGAAATCCCCACTCAACGCCCATTGAGTTTGAATATACTTAACGAATCGACTACACTAACTCATTATTATTTTACCTATTGCAAGCGTGTTTTGTCGGTTAAATGTTAATTAGTAACCTTTGCTGTCCCGTTTCGTTTTTTGTTCTCTTTAACAAATGAACAAAAACTATTGCCAAAATAATTGTTACATTTTGCATAATTGATTCCTGCAGGTTTATATTATTTTTATATAATATGTATCTCACCCGCACATAACTAAGGTTTTTACAATTAATATATGAAACTTGTTTTCATTTCAAATTGAAGCGTGTATTAACGATGTTAATGTCGACAATCTAGTATTCAACCAAAATAGGAAAATGAACAATGAATGTTATTAAACATATCAACAAACAATCAGTATATGGTACCATTAATAAAAAAAAAGGTTGACTTCATTGAAAAAAAAAGAACAGTTTACGCCGATACCGATACGTTGAGTCTTATTAGTTGCAGAACCTAAACTGGTGAACGAATTTGCACAGACTTATGAAGATTTCCCAAAAGAGTACATGTCTTGTGAACATAAAGGAGTATTCTGTACAGCAACAAATTACTTGCAATTGAAAAAAACTCGACTTTCGTTTTTTTTTATGCTAATACTTCTTCATAACTTTTATTCTAGTTCTTTATTTATCAAGTTTTTATACGTTTAAAAATAAGATTGTAAAGTTTTGCTTTAATTGCTTATCCAACGTGTATCGTACCTGCGGAATCATTTTTATATGTACTAATTTATGAAGGTTAAATACATCCAGATCAAATTTAATTTAATGCAATAACGTGTAATGGCATTTACTTCATTGCTGGAAATTACTTTATCCATTTTGTGAAGTTGAATAAGAATAATAATAGGAATGCTTGTTTAAATGATACAAGTGCTTTTTCTGTGAGCTGCGTTTTTAATTTTTGCTTTTGCTATTGAATGCAAATGATGCGATTAAAGGAATCTCAGTTTTTCCTAATCACGCTTTAGGTTGCGGTAACAAAAATAGTGAGTAAAGCCAATACATGACCTAAATTAACTTAAGTAGTAAAAGTACAGTCTTATTAGTTAACATTGTGCATGATAAAAGGAGCTTTAAAAACGTTTAGCACTCGGACTTATTAAGAGTAGATTTTTTCAATACATAAAATGTACTGTTATTCTATAAAATAATGTTTGCTTAAAAAAACGATAACAAACAGTAATCCAAATATAATAAAATTCATGAAAAGGACATCTGTTCTCCAGAAATAAATTTTACAGTTTTTAATTTAAAAAGCGCCACGTACAAAGTGAAAGGTTTTCTTTACTGTACGCTGAGTAAGAACGTTGTGTGCATGCTCCATACCCTATGTCCACGTTTCCAAAGGCATATGTAGTAGAAAAGATATCAGCTTATAACATGATCGCCGTTGTTGTTGTTTTTTTAAAGAAACATAACAATATGTTCCAATGATCACTGACCCTTTGGCGCAAAATGTTATATTGTCATAATTTAAAATTTAATACGAATTTAAACGAAAAGTAAAACCAATCCAAATGTCTTCAATTTCTTTTAAAAAACAACATCTGTTTTAGGGGTCTAAACGATATTGATGAATGACGTTTTTCAGCATTGTTAGATTGTCGCCATGAGGGTAACATATAAATCCTGATTTGCAAAGATTCAATTTTCTGCAAAATGACTGATTTTGGCTTAATGTTTATATCGTGATATAGAAAGGGGTCGTAGTGTAGGAATGTCTGACCTCTGCATGGGGTATTTAAGTGTGACAAGAGAAGTATTTAACCTCATATTGGGAGACGTTTTGAATACATATTATTTAACAAAGACAAACAGCCATATTCAAGGACATTTCAAACGTGCACACCTTACGATTTAATTTGCTTACATAATACTTAAAAAAAATAATTAAAAAGGGACATGAATACCCAACGTTAAAGACTGAATACATACCTAACACAATAATGCAAGACCGTGTTCTTGTTTAACCTAATTATCCTCTCTGACTGTCGTTTGCGATAAAAGTATCATTAGGGGATGTGCACATTATATTGTTTACCAAACACCAAACACACTAACGCGTGTGATGCTTAATACCGAGGTTCCCAATAGTAAGGTTATGGAGTGCAACAAAACACACAAATGTGCTAATAAATTGTCAGCAGAACAGAACAGAACAGAACCAAGTCCAATCCACCCAGGTGTATAAATGGGTACCCGCGAGGAAAATAAGCCAATGTGCCGTGGCTGCATACTGCGCCAAGATGTTAACGGACGACTTATGACCCAGTGATCAGGGCAAAATGTAAAGCGCCTCTGAACGCACATCTCGAGTATGAAAAGGGCGCTATATAAATGTGGTATATAAAAAATGTCTCAAAGTACCAGCACTGTGTATCTAGTGTACAAATAAGTGGAAGAAAATTATAAATTAAATTATTTCTTTCGTAATGTTTTTTTTTTCTACAAACATGTTAAGTGTAAAGCAAAAGCGAGGTCTTCGTGGTTTAAAGAAACAAATTGTTTGATACTAACGATATACAGAACTATATCCTTCAAACAAAATATTGATAAAATAAGGCATATAAAAAATAAATGTATGAGTAAAACATTAAATAGAAATAATTCAATGTGATTCATGGATTCAATAGTTAACATAAAAGTGCATTAATGTATTTAAACGACCTTTTTGTATCCAAAATTACACATATTGGAATTATGCAACGTAACAACAATAACTAGGAAATACAACATTATATCTTATTAGCAACTTTAGGTAATAAACGATGAGTAAAATAAAAGACACAACGCTCAACCTAACACAAAACATGAAAGTAATTTGAACTTGGATCGCGATCATGTGATCATTAACTGCGTATTTTGTTTTTCATGAAATAGCCTCATTGAAATTTAGTTGTTTTAATAACTTTTACGAAGAAAATATTTGCAGACAGACGGGCAGATATTTTAGATAATTTCATACATGAGATTACAATCTCACTTTCATACCGGAGATTACAACTACTCAATTATACATTATAATAATAGCCCACATGAACAAAGCTACTCAATATCAGATATATAATGTGTTAAAGAATGCACGTTGTTTAATATACAGAAAAATAAAACTTCATAAACATTTTCTGGAGCGAATGTCGTGTCTGCTAGTCTTTTATGCAAGAAAAATGACCAGTTATAATTTGAAAATAAGACAATTCTAAAATATCACATTTAACATAAAATATTAATTTGAATACCACCTTACTTACGGTAAAAGCCTAGCATTAAGTGTTTAAACTTAAGTGTATAGCCTTTGTTATAGTTCATAAAATACAGCGGTGTTTAAGAAACCTCTTAAAAACACAACTTTTATTGTTCCGAAATATACACAATTATTGTGTATGGTGACTGAACTATCGTTACAAGCTTTGGCGCTATATATAACAATTTACTACTTGCGTGAGACGTAAAAAAATATAAACTTAGTTAATCAATGAATACTGAAAACATTTATTATGATTAAGTAATATTAAACGAATTGGGTCTAACTGATGGTGTTCATGATGTCTAAGAAGAGCAACGCATTTCAGAACATCTTGCAATTTTCTCTTTTATACACTGACACAAGCACGAATGGATTGCTAAAACCAGACTTTTAGAATTTTAAAAATCACATTAGATACGCGAAAAAAGTGCATGTTTCTTATTTGTAAAATTATAAATGTTCTCTACGCGTTTCCCTAAGAACGAACCCGCAGCTGTAACAAAATGCTTCTAAAAAAAAACGAGGTTGCTGAACCTCCAAAGCCTCCTATCATTGTATATCAATAGTCATCCTGCTAGTGGGATTTCGTTTGCTATTTTAAAGAAGGCTGTGTGATTAACATCCTCATTCGTTTTTAGGGTTAGAAGTGTTTTAATATCGAGATTAATTTTCATGTATAAATCATGTATCAAATGTATTTGACAGTGTCAGTTTGGGAAATTGTGATTCGTACATAAATTTCAAATACCGCTGTTCTTGAACACATTTTCGTTAAACCGTGTCTGTGGTTTAAATTTTCTTATGAATTGCATAAACACTAAAATACATACTTGACATAGATTTAGATTAAATTTTATTTACAGCATTACCTGTTTGACAGTTAAGACGCCCAGGTTCGCTGTATATATCGTTTTGAGTACTTCTTTTAACCCTTTGAGCGCTGGAACCGGATTTTGAAGGCCTTTACAAACAGTTTGGATCCAGATGAGACGCCACAGAACGTGGCGTCTCATCAGGATCTAAACTGTTTGCTATTCTGATAGTATTGTTTGGAAAAAAAAATCGAAGAAAATGCTAATTTTAGAAATTCAGCAGACGACATTTAAGCAGACGACAAATATCCCAGCATGCAAAGGGTTAACACCCAGCAGACTTTTACAAAATTGCTTTTGAATACGATCTATGCATTCCCTTTGACAAACTCGCATTCTTCACTTCCGTAATTTAGAATAGGTGATATAAGTTTATCAAATAAATAAAGTCTGTTTTTTTTACAGTAATGTCGGTAAATTTGTAAAGGTATTTGTTTACCTTGAATATAGCCTTCAAGGCTGGGCCAGCTAATGAGCTTTCTGCATCAGAGAATATAGCCTTCAAGGCTTGGCCTGCTAATGAGCTTTCTGCATCAGAGAACGAACCGACAGTCGTGCATACGACACCAAGGTAATTAAGTGGAACGAAATATTGTTTGACAACATATATCGTTTTGACAGAAAAATCATAAAGGTCATTTACTATGTAGTATATTAAACATAATTGGTTAGCATACTATATAACATTATAACAGATTGCGCTAATCATAACGTTAACGGGGAAATGTTAATGTTAAAATGTAAACACCAAGACGGATATAAAAAATATGGAATGTTTAAATTTATTAAAATTCAAAACCTAAATAATTTGCATTAATAACGTCAAGATCAAATATGCAAACATACGATAAATGAAAATAACTATATGTAATTTAACATATTTGTACGTTTTTAGATCCAATGTTTGAATTAACTTGATGAATTTTATTTATTTTTGTTTTATTTGAGTGGATTAAAAGATTGTAGATACAAGCAAAATGTAAATGCAATATAATTAATAACGTTCCACATGGTTTGCACTATTGTCTTGTATAACCTACAGTGCGTGTATATACGTTTGAAATAACTATGTTTAAACTGAGTAAAGTTTAAACTAAAGCAAAAATTATTATTTAATAATGGCGCGAATTTATATTTGGAAGAATAAGGACACAAAATAATCCGTTTTAATAAATTATTCTCACAAATATGTGATCAGACACCGTTCTTATGTAAAGTATCCCTAGAAAAACGAAGGCTTATATGTATCACAATTCTTAATTGAAAACATCCCAAAATACTTTTAGAGATTATCGTGTACACTGCAAACGTGTTTCGTTCACGACACGATTATTCCATTTCCTTTCTTTGGCAATTTTGAAATGTATTCAGCCGGTTCTCTAAATCCGCAATATGTGTCGTGTTCTGAGAAAACAGGGCATAATGCTTGTGCGTAAATTGTCGTCCCAGATTAACCTATGCAGTCCGCACAGGCTAATCAGGGACGACACTTTCCGCTTTTATGACATTTTTCGTTTAAATGAAGTCTCTTATTAGCAAAAAAACAATTTAGGTGGAAAGTTTCGTCCCTGATTAGCATGTGCGGACTGCACATGCTAATCTAGGACAACACTTTGCGCACATGCATTATGCCCAGTTTTGTCAGAACGCGACACATATGATCCAGTGCCTCGTCTCAGATGCATTGTTTGCAATAACAGAACATTGTGTGAAGGTTTGATAAAAGCGCATTATGAAGTATTGCCAATATGACATGTTTCAGACACATATATGTTTTTCAAAATACACAACCAAATCAGTTGCGACCGCGAGAGATCTTCAATAAAATTATCCTGATTTAACGAAGAAAGCTACACTATAACAAAATACTGTTCATCCGTCAATTATTTAACAAAATGAAGTTTCTTGTAACATTGTATCAATTTAGCGCATGCATTGTGTACTCTTTCATGAACCATAACATACGTGGCATACTTCTGCATTTAAAAAGGATGTGGGTAGCTAATAATGATTGCTAATGTTCATGAAAAGGGCTTCCGCATCATCATTATGTGTATAGAAGCAACTAAAAGCGACATCGATGGAATGTTATTGGTATTGCCTAACGTTCTTAATGGCATATGTTGTATTAAGATTACATTTATTGAATCTCAAATTTAAATAAAATCAACAAAGACAATTATATGGTGGAATACGTGTTTTAAGATAACCCTAAATCACAATAAAGTCTTGCAAGTTGACATTGAACGGAGATATAGAAAAGCAAAATACCGGTCTTTAAGCCCAATCTGGTTCATTAATAGCGGTTATATAACGTGAATATGAAGTCCATTTGAAATCTTTTTACAACATAAGTATTACAGTGACGTTTTTGCTTTAGTTACGAAATGCTTTAAGTACGTAACGCAAAGAATTCAATTTTAAATGTCAGTTAAAACACGCAAATTTTCAATATTCTTTCGAGTGAACTGTTACATTACTCTCCTTTACACAAACTAATGGCTATGCGTTACCATAATAATTTATAATTATGTACTATTTTTTCGGATTGCAACATATAATAAGGTTATTATGCGATTGTTTCATACCAGACGAGCTTCTTATATGATAACGATGTTCTGTATTTAAATAGTGGTTGTATGATCACTACTTTTTGTAACATGACATTTATATATATTTTATTAATCAAATGTTGAAGACGAACTTGCAAGTCATAATAAAATATCAGTTTTATTCTGTCTTGTAACACAAACTTTCTAAATTCTACCTATGATGATAATATAATTTGTTAATAAAGTTCAATTGAAAATAGGTAAATATAATGTAAGTGTTTGTACTTTTATCTAGTCTGCCAGGTTAGAAAGAAAGCAGAAAATGCATTCTACAAAATGATTTACGCACAACGTATTATTTCAATAATGTTTAAAGAAAAAAGCATTATACACACACGCATCAAACACAAGTTTTTGATTGATGTGCTACTTATTCCAAAACATGTATGTTGACGAAGTGTGAACATCCTTATTGTTATCGTATATATAAAGCAAAATAATGTTCATATCGGTTTTGCGTTCTAGATCTTTCTTTTGTAAATCAGACATATGTTCACGTTATTTTCAATCATCATTAACTCAATTTCCTTATGCTGTTCACAGAAACATATGCTGTTAATAGACAATGCACGATAGACAATCATAATAAGTCATACTAAGTATTAGTTAACTATCATGATATACAGGATGCTGTTAAGACAATGCAGATTTCTTTAATAAGGAAATAATCATCGATTACAATCGAGTTCTAAAATAACGCAGTACAAGGAAGGAGGACTGAAATCTCGCGAAACCTCATCTTGAAATGACGGAATTATATATGGATGCCAATAGAAGAAAGATAATCGGTTTGATTGGAATTTTTTCCCACCCTTCAACGTTCCTGGTGGATTGTAGATCGTGTGCCCATACAGTGTCGGTGATTAAACGATATTGACACATACAAATGCGATAAAATATTGACTCAATAATATATACGTGGAAATTTGGAATATTTTGCATGGAACAATAGTATTACACATTGAATTAATGTATACGCTAACTAGCACATTACAACCAACACTCTACAGCGAAAAAGTTTCAAAGATAAATTATCTGAACTATTCGCAGAATTCATTAGGCAAGACAAATAAATAATCCAAATTGCGTAAAATGAGCCGAACAAATAATTATATTAGTTAATCAAAATATTTAAGATTTTTACATGGCAACCAAAAGAGTTGCAAAATATAATCCTATAGTATAACTTCTAATCAATTTCCCATTCAATATTACCCTGTGTTATCATAACAACACCTTACAAAACTATTAATAAATATTCACAAGTATTTAAGAATATTTTCATTTAACTCTTTAATATCTTCATTTGAACCACACATTCAATGTTTATTTTGTATCCTGACACAACACCTTAATTGAAATATTTCAATAAGGAAACCAAGATGCAATCACGCACATGGGGCACACAATTATCTTAAGACAAATCAAATACAATAGCACTTGTAAACTAAATTAAATGTGGTATAGTTTAAAAAGGATTTATACATAGTAATTACAGTTTATTTATTCATGCTGTTAAGTAAACTTCCTCTTTACCAAACACTTTCATATTTTTTCTTTAGGGTAATATTCAACCTAAACTCAGATAAGAAATCTTTTGAACAATGACTCACTTTGACTTGGACTGTTGTCCACAGTCATTTAATCAACGAGGCCCAAGTTCAACTGAAAACAAAAGAGGCATTGGAATGCGCTGTGACAATTAGACATGGTGACGCCACTGGAAAAGTCATAAATTGAGCGAACACTCGACAAGTACTCAAATTTGCGAACACTGGTTTTTTTTATTGTCTGGAAATTTATAAAATATAGAAGATATTTAAAACTAGTTAAGTTACCTCCATTTGCGGTTGTGTGGCTCTTTACGTTTGATATTGCTAACCAAACATCATTCAGAATGAGCATCGATATTTTGCATGGTGTGCCACATGTTTAATACAGAAAACACTGATCACCAATACTTTCGATAAATAGTATCTAACATAAATACAATTGATGTCAGCAACGTGTTTAATAGGAGCATATCTCATCTTACTCATTGGCAATATCGATGCTGACGGAACCAGTTTACAGATAACCAAAACGACTATATAAACAAAAATCGTATAAGATTTTTAACAGAAGGTATTGTGTACAAAACAAAGAACTTAAATCGATATATCATTTTGTAAATTGATGTCAATTAATCGAAAATATAATCTCGAACAGCCATTGATAGGTGCTTGTCTCAAAGGATCCTTGTTCGAATCCAGACGATTTGTTTCTGTTTTTCTTAAGTGTATTATTATTGTGGAAAATTCCAAAAACGGTAGTTTTTTTTAACAGAAAATAAATCTGCGACACTTTTTAAAAAATGCGAAAATCTTTGAGAAAGTCTTATAAATGGTAACACTATTAAATTGACGGAACACATTTTGAAAGAAAATGTAAATTATTTATTACTTCCATGATTTATTACTTCCGCGACGTGTTTGCCAAGCCTCCATGCACAATCATAAGAAACCGTAAGGACTGTATTCAACACATGAATACAATCGCGCATCGAATGCGTTAATGTTTTAGACTGAAACACAATTACACAATTTTATTTTTTGTACGTGAGCAGCTGCGATTGTTTTGTCCATTTATTAGAGCAAAACGCCAAATCCAAACCAAACCCGAACTTGACGGAAGTGACATCGTTCTCTCGGATAATCTTCCAGTAATTCTGACACAGGAACCCGTTGCAGCACAATGTAGAATTGTACAACAAGAAACGAACATTAAAGTCGGAAATGCACATTCGTTTGCAAAACGCAAGGAATACTTTAAATCGTTTTATACGTTTTGCACATTCACTACGAACAAAAACGTGCCTTTTGTCCTGTAATTAACATTTTCAATAAATAAAGTGTCCGGAACATGATACCTGATAATTTGTCGCAAGAATAATACCGTACTTATAATTATGGTGTAATACATTGCGTAACGGATATTGTGGTATTGTCCACCAAATGTTTCTCATTTCGGAAGAACAGAGGTGTCTGTCCGTTCATTCTATGAGTGTTGTGTGCGAAAGGTGTTCATTACATGTGTGTCTGTGGATACTCTTTCTGGAGGCCCTTCATCCGCCCATCCGTACGCCATTCCTTCAGCCCGTCAGTCTGTTAGTCCGTCAGTCTGTCCGTAACGCTTTCCTGTTCGAACCATATCCCCATACCCTTTGATTTGAATGAGTCTTGCTCGAATGTTAAGGGCATTGAGACGATGTGCAGAAGTCCTGAGTCAGTCTTGCCTGCTAAAGATGAAAGTCGTACTTCAAGGGCAGTGTTTTGAGTAGACATAAGTAAACATAATTGTGTCCGCTCCATATCTCCTTTATCATTTGAAGGATAAAATGTTTAGTTCATTGGGACGATATGCAGAAATGCATTGCGCTGGCTCAATGTTACGATCATTTGAGCCTATATTGTCTTGTCCTGTCCATATCTTCTATACCACTTACAGGATTTAAGTGAAACTTGGCTACAATGTTTTGGCTTAGGTTATTGAGACGATGTGAGTCAGTCATGCCGGCTCAAGGTCTATGTCTTACTTCAATATACAAGGTTTGAGCTTCCATTTTCGTGCCCGTTCTATATCTCCTATACCCTTTGAATGATTTTTACAAAACCTGTTAACATGCTTCAGGTTATTGAGGCGATATGCAAAAGGCGTGAATATATATATACATGGTTTATATTAATGTGTATGTACGTTTGTACTATTAGACTGATGTCAAGCTTGCAGATAAACGCATGACTTGTTAGCAGCTGAATAAACTGAAGGCTTTAAAGGAGTTGAGTAGTCAATCGATACAATATACTATATTTTTTTCATAAACGATAATGTCTGCTTTCAGAAAATTAGTACTTGATAAATAATAAAATTCATTAAAAAGGACATCTGTTTTTATGAAATTACGTTTTTTTTTATTGAAAACCACTTCATTTTTAAGACATGAATTTTACAGTTTTTAATTTCAAACGCACCATGTACTTAATAGAAGGCGTCCTTAACTGTACGCTGAGAAAGAACGTTGTATGAATGCTCCAGATCCTATGTACACGTTTTCAATGGCATTAATAATAAAATAATATATATATAGGATCTGGCATGAGTTGTCATATCATACCATATTTTATAAACGAAAACTAAGCCAATGAAAACGCTTAAAAAGTATATTACACATGTGTATTATAAAAATATATGTCATGGTTATATTACATGAGAAACAGGGTATGGCATGTGATAAAGCCAATATCATGATCGCCTTTGTGGTAATATTTTTTTAAAGAAACAGACACAAACATATGGTCCGATGATCACTGTCCCTTTTGTGCAAAACATTATATTCACATTGTTAATTTTTTTTAATATAAAACGAAAAGTAAAATGAATCCAAAAGTCTGCAATTCTTTTGATGTTTAAAAAACAAAAACATCTGTTTAAGACATCTTAACGATATTTATTAATTGTTAAACAGTTTTCAGCTTTGTAAGGTTGTCGCCCTGCGGGTAAAAAACAAATCTTGATCTGCCAATATATTTTGAAAGACAATGTTCTGCAAAACGCCTGATTTTGACATAATGTTTGTTATAATGATAAGAAAGGAGTCGTAGTTTAGGAATGTCTGACCAGATAAGAATTAAACTTCAGATTGGGGGAAGTTTTAAATAAAGATGAGTTAACTCGGACAAACAGCCACAATCAAGGACTTTTCAAACGTGCAAACCTAATGATTTAATTTGTTTATATAATACTTTGAGTTTTTTTTAAATTAAAAATGACATGAATATCAAGCAATAAACAATTAACTAATAAATGTAAAAGCAAAATGAATACAAAACTACTTTGAAACTAAACTCATAATTGCATAACACTCAATGAAACAAATTTCATCACGTATCGGTTAAACACTGTAAAATACATAATGATGCTACTGCTGCTACTGCTGCTACTGCTGCTACTTCTGCAACTGCTTCTACTGCTGAAATAGCTTCTACTGCTGCTACTGCTGCTGCTACTGCTGCTACTGCTGCTACTGCTGCTCCTGCTGCTGCTGCTGATTCAGCTGCAGCTGCTGTTGCTGCTACTGCTACTGCTGCTAGTGCTGCTGCTGCTACTGCTGATGCTGCTGCTACTGCTGCTACTGATGCTGCTACTGCTTCTACTGCTGCTACTGCTNACTGCTGCTTCTGCTGCTACTGCTGCTGCTACTGCTGCTTCTGCTGCTACTGCTGCTGCAACTGCTGCTGCTACTACTGCTGCTGCTGCAGTTGCTGCCAC
Source organism: Dreissena rostriformis (assembly GCA_007657795.1). Taxonomy (NCBI): domain Eukaryota; kingdom Metazoa; phylum Mollusca; class Bivalvia; order Myida; family Dreissenidae; genus Dreissena; species Dreissena rostriformis. The sequence goes on from VMBQ01003481.1 coordinate 47,725, forward strand.
TGCTGCTGTTGCTGCTTCTACTGCTTCTACTACTGCTGCTGCTGCTACTGCTGATGCTTCTGCTGCTACTGCTGCTGCTGCTGCTACTGCTTCTGCTGCTACTGCTGCTGCTGTTACTGCTGCTACGAGATGATGCCATGTTTTATTTGTAGCTGAAAATGTTACTATAACACCGTGCTTGCAGTTGACAATATTACTCCCACACCGGTCGACATACGACACTTGCGCGATATTTGCTCGATATAGTGTCGCGCGTCGTATCGTGCGTCGTGCAAATGACGCGTGTCGACCTATGGAATTTTAGGTCTTCAGGCGACTTTGCGCGATATTTGCTCGATATAGTGTCGAGTGTCATATCGTGCGTCGCGCGTCGTATCGTGCGTCGAGAAAATGTCGAGTGTAGCGCTCGAAGGTCGACACACGACATTCAAGCGAAATTTAAGCGACGCACGATATGACAGTCGACATGCGACATTTGCGCGATTTTTTCTCGATATAGTTTCGCGCGTCGCATCGTGCGTCGCTCAAATGTCGAGTGTCGCGCTCGAAGGTCGACACACGACATTCAAGCGACGCACGATACGACGCGCGACAATTCAGTCGACAGTCAAGATTTTTAGCAATATTTTTCTAAAACCCAGCGCGATATGCGACACTCAAATCTTGATTGTCGCATGATTGTCGCGCGTCGTATCGTGCGTCGAGAGAATGTCGCTTGAATGTCGTGCGTCGACCTCGAAGGTCGACACGCGACAATCAACTTGGCACTATCCGGATTCCGTACCTAACACAATAATGCAAGACCGTGTTTTTTTAACCTAATATGCTCTCTGAATGTCGTCTGCGATAAAAGTGTCATTTTTGGTGTGCAAATTATATGTTTTGCCAAACAAATTAACTCGTGAGATGCTTAATGCACAGGTTCCCAATAGTTAGGTTATGGAGTGCAATAAAACACAAATGTTCTTACATATAAAGTGTTAAAGAATGTACGCTGTTTAATATACAGGAAAATAAAACTTCAGAAACATTTGTACGGGCGAATTTTTTGTCTGCTAGTCTTTTGTGCAAGGAAAATGACCAGTTATAACTTATACACAAAGACAATACCTAAAATACAACATTTAACATAAAAACATTGATTCCCCTCCTTATCACGGTCAAAGTATAGCTTCAATTGTTTAAAACTTAAAATATATAACCTTCGTTATAGTTAATAAAAGTCAGCGGTGTCTATGAAACATCTTAGAACACAAATTGTATTATTTAAAATATTAACGCTTATTTTGTATGATGACTGGACTATCATGACAAGCCTTGACATTGTATTTAACAATTTCCTACTTGCTTGAGACGTAAACTAAATTAATATAATCACTGCACACTGAAAACATGCATTATCATAAAGCAACATTTAACAAATTGGGTGTAACTGATGGTTTTCATGAAGCCTGAGAAGTGCAACGCATATAAGTACATCTTACAATGTTCTTTTTATATGCTGACAAAAGCACGAATGGATTGCTAAAACCCGCCTTTAAAAATTGTAAAAATCACATAAGATACGAGAGTTATAGTGCATGATTAATAGAATACTTCTCAAATATTACGAGATTGCTGAACCGCCAAGGTATTCTATCATCTAATAGCATTAGTCATCAAGTTAGCGGGAGGTCGTTCGATATTATAAAGAAGGATGTGTGATTAACAGTCTCATTGGTGTTCAGGGTTATACGAAAAATTGAGATTAATTTGTAATTAAAATTCTTTAATAGGCTATGTCAGTTTGGAAAATTGTGATTTGAACATAAATAGAAAATACCGCTGTTCTTGAACACTTTTTATTCAGCAGTGTCTGTAGTTAAGAGTTTCGTATGAATTTTATACACCCGAAAAAAACATCATGCGTGATATATCTTATAAAAGAAACATAATAAAATGTATGTTTTATGTAATATAATAAAATAATTAGTTTGAATGTTATACATTATAACATATTGCGATGTAACGTTTATGGGGAAATGCATGTTGAAAAATAAACAAAAAGATGTATATTACAATAATGGGATGTTTACATTTATTTAAATTAAAAAAAAAATCATTTGCATAACTTAAGTGAAGATAAAATCTAAATAGCATCCGATAATTGAAATTAACGATATGTTATTTAACATATATGTACTTTTAAGACCCAGTGTTTAAATATTTACTTCTTTCAATTTCATTTTAGTGGATTTAAAGATTGTAGATAAAAGCAAAATGTATACGCCATATAATTAATACCGCTCCAAGTTGTTTGCACTATTGTCTCGTATAAAATACAGTGCGTGTATATACGTTAAAAATAAATATGTTTAAACTTAAGCAAAATGTATCCTAATAAAATGACGCGCATTAATATTTGGAAGAATAAGGAAACACATAATCCGTTTTAATAAATTATTCTCACACAAATGTGATCAGACACCGTGCTCATGTAAAGTATTCCTAGAATGACGAAGGCTTATATGTATCACAATTCTTAATTGAAAACATCCAAAAATAAGCTTAGAGATTATCGTGTACCTTTCAAACGTGTTCCGTTCACGACACGATAATTCCATTACCTTTATTAGGCAATTTTGACATGTATGCAGCCGGTTGTCTAAATTTGAAATAGAATCCAGTGCTTCGTCTCAGACTCATTGAATGCAATAACAGAACAAGTGTGTGAAGGTTTGATAGAAACGCATTATGAAGTATAGCCAATACGATATGTTACAGACACACATTTTTTTTTTCACAATATTCAGAATGCACAACCAAATCAGTTGAGACCGCGAGAGAAATCTGCAATCAAATTATCCTGATTAAACGAAGAAAACTACAAAATAACAAAATACTGTTCATACGTCAATTATTTAACGAAATGAAGTTTCCTGTAACATTGTATCAATTTAGCGCATGCAATTTGTACTCTTTCATGAACCATAATATTTTCTGCATACGTCAGCATTAAAAAAGGATGTGAAATGGCTAATATTGATTGCTAATGTTCATAAAAAAGGTTTCCTCCTACTCTTCATGTGTATCGAAGCAAATATAAGCGACAGCGATGCAATATTATTGGTATTGCATAACGTTCCTACTGGCATATATTGTATTACGATTAACTTTATTGAATCTCAAAATTTAATACAATCACATTGAAAGGACAATTATATGGAGGAATAATTGTTTTAAGATAACCCTAAATCACAATAAAGTCTTAAAAGTTGACATTGAGCGGAGATATACAAAAGCTAAATAAAGGTCTTTAACCCCAATCTTATTGATAAAATAAGGTATATTAAGTGGAATATCAAGTCAATTTGAAACATTTCTACAACACATGTCTTACAGTTACGAGTAACAATTTTGAATTTCAGTTCAAACACGCCAAGTTTCAATATTCTTTCAAGATAACTGTAACTGTATTATCCTGTACACATATCTAAAATAAAAAAGAATCTAAGCTATGGATTTGTTTTTTATAATTGTCTAACCATGAATGATATGCCATGTTAGAAAGAAAGCAGATTGTGCATTCTTGCAATATACTCCAAAATGGTACGCACAGCGTTTTATTTCTAATAATTTAAATAAACAAGAGCGTTATACACACACATGCCAAATTCAAGTTTTCGATTGCTGTGCGCCGTCTTCTTAAACATATCTGTTGACGAAGTTTGAACTTTTGAAATTCTAAATAACGGTGTATCGAATACAAATTATAGCAAATATAACACAAAGTAATGGTCATATTAGTGCTTGCGTTCTAGACCTTTGTTTTAAATACCAGAACAAAATATTTCTGTAGTTAAGAAACAATCATCATTAAATCGTATCAGGTATAAGTTAAACATCATTATATATAGCATGCTGTCTAGACAAGGCAAATGTCTTTAATAAGGAAATTAACATAGATACAAATAGATTTCTAAAACAACGGAGAAGAAGATAGGAAGACTGCAATCTTTCATCATGAAATGACGGGATTTTATGTGGATTCCTAAAGAGGAAAGACAATCGAGTTGATTGAATACATTTGCTCTAACTTGCACAGTCCTGGTGGTTTGTAGACCGTGTGTTAATTCAGTGTCGGTGATTCAACGCTTATGGCACACATATATGCAATAACATATTGACTCAATGATAAATATGGCAAGATTTTGCAAATGTTGTATGGAACAATAATGTTAAACATAGAATTATTTTTATACGCTAACTAAAACATTACAACTAACACTCTACAGCGACATATTTTCCGCCATAAATTATCTAAAAAGAAATCGAAGCATTTCTTTTGGCAAGACAAATAAATTATCCAAATTGCGTAAAATGAGCCGAATACATATTTCAATCAGTGTATCAGTTTATCAAATTGTTTTAAGCTGTTTACATGAAAAGAAAAGAATCGCACATTATAAACTTATAATTATATATATATATATATATATATATAGATATATNGTCGTCTAGGAATAAATCTAAATATTCTTCATATTACAAAGAGGTTTTGAAAACTTTATACATATCGTATACGGAATTAGTATTCATATTACCGTACCATGCTTGTTTAAAGTTGTCAACAAGTCTACATTTAAACTCGCTTATAAAACCATTATTTGCACAATGTTGCCAAATTATCGAGGAAAAGCGTTACAAACGCTAATTTTAACAATTGTGAATTATGAAATCATTGATTATCCATTAATGAACCAATATTTTCCACATTTGTGTTGGTCAGTTTTGTTATTTCGATTGTTTTAACATAATATACATGTTTGTATACATTCATTTTAGAAATCTATGATAACCAAAATGTATCGTCATTTAACCAAACTCGGAACAAGTCCTTTTAAAGGTGCGTGACACATTGCCTATACGATAGAAAAAAAACCCATAAAACACAGATCTTATCACAAATTAAAATTAAAACGTGTTTAACCGCCTTTGAACGTACAATGCCCACGATTTGGGGTCTTACAACAGTTTTAAAACGCCCAAAACCTGACACTTGGCCCAGAATTAATCCAACATACTATTGGGTACCAACTATAGATATTTTTCATTTTTTGTCAAAGCTCCGTTTTGTGATATATTTTTTTTGCCAAAAGTTGTGCAAAATACATTAAGTTTCATGTATATCTCTTCGTACCACATAGATCGAAATTAATATAGGTCTTGGCTGTAAACTAAAACCTTTACGATATCATTATAGTATCATTATTCCTATGTTACCGAATAAGTATTTTGTATCAGTTGAGTAATGCATTTTTCAAACGTCCTTTGTGGAATATATGAAATCTAAAAAACATGTTCATGGTCTAGAAATAATTTTCATGAGATCTTTTTGATCTTCAACAAATATTCTTATAAATTTGTTGGTTAAAATCATGGTACTATATGCGTGGACACTTATTTAAAGAACAATAATTTTGAACTTTATAAAGTAAACCTTGATGGCAGAGACATTCAAATGTACAATCCGACACAATCATATACAGAATGAAGTTAAAGGTGGTGAAACTTTGCCATTGAGACTATAACATAATTAAAATTCGATTGAAATTGCAATAGCTTAATCATCGTTATAAATATGTATACAGGCACGCAGAGGCCCGTTCCCAGGCTCTCGGTCAGCCCCCCCCCCCCCCCCCCCCCCCCCCCCCCGCCCCCCNTTTTTGGCGAAGATGTTTAACTCAGCTTTTCACCTTAAATGACCTTTACATATAAAGCCGGCAGATCCGAATGAATACACTCCATGCGTTCAAATGGGAGTTATGCAATATGCTGCCAACGTAGCGCCAGTCCAGCCTGCGCATCCGCGCAGTCTTGTCAGGATATGCATACTAAGGAGGATACTCAGGAGATACCACGAAACAGTGTGTGCTTTTTTATAGCGGAAAGCGTAGCTTTTGTGCAGGCTTGGCTTGAGCTACGCTAACCGCATATGCAATAAGACCAATTTCCACATGGCGCGGATGTAAACGTATTTTTTGAATAAAAAAAATCATAATAAGCCACCTGAGGATACAAACCATGTGATCACACGTAGTAAAATGTGTATCTACGAGCACTATTATGTGGTTTAATATACGTGCACTTCATGACAAACATTTAATGCGGTGGTTATGCGCCTTTTAAGTGAACAAGGCTTCTCACCATAGGATGACATATGCCCCCTTTTTCCACATTTTTCTAAACCTAAACGCAAAGTGTTTTTTCACATTTTTTGAAACCTAAACGTAAAGTGTAACGGAATTTCAGACGGACACTATATGCCCACCTTCGGGGGCATAACAAAAGAACACAAAAATACTTAAACCTTTGTTTTTAATTAAATAACTTATTAAAGTAGATTTTCTACCTTTATTTTTAAGTCAGGATATGCGCTGAATATCTTTTTTTTTTAAAGATTTTTCTTGTAAGTTATAGGCCTATTGCACATTTTTCTCGCATAAAAGGGACCTCAGTTCAAAAGAGCAGCTGTGTTTTATTGAACCTGATAAACAAGGGGATAAGCGCTAATTGCTTCGCCATTGGCGATTATCCCCCATAGGAACGTTTCTCTTCAACAGAAAAAGAACGATGTCATGCGACAACTTTACGAAGCTGTCAACATTACTTTCGTGTATCGTTCAAACACAATCTCATGATAATCAGTACCTTTCAGTATTCGCTACACTAATAAATGTCGCTTCCAGTAGGCAAATGTTATATATAGACCTTAAAGGATTTAAATTTTGTAAAAGCGTTTCTCTTACCAACTCTATTTTTCAACAATCTGGCCAGGCCATCTTTATTTACTGCCAGTGTCACCAGGTCGGAAATAACCTGCCGGCGCCGTTCTAGCCGGCGTTCCCGGCGTTCTCTCTCCTCGGCCGACTCTTCCACCACCTCTACAATTCTTGTGCATTTAATCGTGCATGGGCAGTTACCCATTGTATATTTCACCTTGATTTATAGCATGCTATTAACAACAAATGAAAAGCATTCGTGCACGATAGAGCGCAGTTGATAGATAAATGATTTCCGTTGTCAAGTTGACGACGTCATTTTAATTAATACGCATGCGCTCAATATGAACGTCATGACGTCACTATAAAGACAAGAGTTTTCGTTCGTTGCGAGATTGTGATAAATGACAACGATATATGCATGAGTGTGGTATTATATGCTTCAAGACGCATAATTGTAGCAAACTATATGCAACCGCTACATGCTATGCATTATAAAAACAGCAACGTATTCAGTCTGTATTGTCGACACTGCACATAAATACAATATAATACTTATGGTACGATTACAAAATAATAAAAAAAAAAATTCTTATTCCGGAATTGATATAAAATGCATTTTTTTTAGATAAGAATTACATTTTACATGCAAATATTACCAAAAATGAGTGCGTGCATGTTTCTATGGGAGAGACCGTTACTAATAGAATGCTTATCGGGACGCTTATGTTTGAATCCCATATTATTTAGACGATAACAGAACAGAACAGACAGTTTATAAAGACTTATACAAGTGTACATCGTCTAAATACACAAAATATAATACAAAATATTGTCACGTGTCTATATAGACAATAACATATGGCCTGACATGGGTCGAACGTGTATTCTCTGCACGTTGTACATCATTTTGTTCCGTCACTAAATTTACTGTAAAACGTACCATCATTTAAGTTACTTAGTTTTAGTTTAATTCAGCTAATTACGAAATGTACGGCTATACAAGGCGGGTACTTAAAGCCGGACACTCTTGGTAGTTTGTCTTAGTTTGTCAGCGAAACCGTACAACAGCATAAACGCTCTCTTTTACACCTATGGTGGGTTGATGTCTGTTTTATACAGTGTATATTAACTTCAATCCAGACAGATGAGATTAAATGTGACAAAAATAAAAGAGGTCACGTACATCTGCTAAATAAATTTTAAAAGTAGGTTAAAGGTCGGAAAGTTCGCAAATACACATACAAAGGAATGTTCAAAATACCACGTACGTGCACATTATCGAAAATACGTACAGACAACTTGCATTTCGTATATTGTATGCTATTCTTTTTTTGTACTGTTTTGTTTGTTTACATCTAAATTGTTTTGACACATTATCAGTAATATGACGTCATATATTGTGCCACACCCATACCACATCAATTCCCTACGTTTCCCTCGGCATACATCGCACACATGCGTCGCAGCAACTATTGTTGCAATGTTGGCATTTGTAGCCTGTTTCTGATTTCTCTTCTCTAAGTCGTAGTGTTGCCTCTTTCTCTTCTTCAGACCTTTTCCTTTTTTCCGCACGTTTAGGTTGTATAAAATGTAATACAATTTTAATTTAAAAAGACAATACATTCTCATTCCCCTTCTCACTTTACATTACCATTAGAAACACTGTATATATGAAGAACAATACTTAAAGAGACACTTATTCTAAATATTCATAAAAAGTTAATGCATGTAATTTTATTTCACAAGATAAAATCAGCAATTGTCAAATGTGTTAATATTAACAGACTGGAAAGCACGCAGACGAATAAGGTACTTGCTAAATACAGACGAATGGTGTATAACGGATAGCTAAGGACTCCAAGTTTCATTTCAACGTATACATCATGAATTCAATAATTCAACCATTTTTCCTCGAAAGAAAAATGTCTTTCCTATTGAAACATGCCAGCGGGTTTAAATTTCCGTCAAATATAATTCGTTAATAGTGCGAATTTCATGGTGCAATGATACAGCCATTACCGGACAACCTTGGTCCTTATCGGATTTCATGAATAACGTGCTTGGGGTTTTCTCAAGACAGCTACAAATAGGTCATATTGCAGTAAATCTTACCCAACGATAACAGTATGGTGTTGAAATATATTAGAAGTCATAATCATCACGAAGATGTATGCTGAAATAACTTGAATGAACTGGGAAATTCAAGAGATAAATACATTTGATAAAAACGCTTTTTATGAGATCATAAGGTTTAATTGACAAGAATCATTGGCAAAACACATACTGTAATTCACAGATAGTCATAGCTTGACTAGGACCACAGAAAAACATAACAAATAAAAGATCAACATTATAACTGCAAAAAAGCAGTTATGAGATTCATTGAGGTTTAATTGACAAAAATGATTGGAAAAACAAAAACTTTAAATCATAGAGAATCATTGACTATGATCACATGTTCACATAACATACAATAGATGTAAATTATAAATGCAAAAAAAAAAAAAACTTTCATAGATTTGCAAATACACAAGTTCGTGTAACACTTAAGTAAAATTGTTATTTCCATTTCTTGACACAATACTCTAGGGAAATTTTTAATCAATAATGAATCTTTATTGTCAGTTGCAATATGCTAACCACGTTTAATCTTAGTGTTTTTCCCCCACCAATTGCACCCTGTTAATACTATAATATTTTTTGTTTTCATTAGAATATATCCGACTATTACTTGGCCTAATCAAAATGCAAACTGTCACAGAAAATAATGCATTATGCGTCTACTTAAAGGCATTGCATTATGTTCCATAAGAAAAATCCAATATTTTGGCAACCATATTGTTTTAGCAATTTAAAATTAACTCTGTGAAACTATACTTTTGTTTCACAGCCGGGCCCATGTACATGTTTAATTATTGCATTATGTTCCATAAGAAAAATCCAATATTTTGGCAACAATATTGTTTAAGCAAATTAAAATTAACTCTGTGAAACTATACTTTTGTTTCACAGCCGGGCCCATGTACATGTTTAATTATAGGATACATTGACTTTTAAGGTGTTGTATTGCTTAATTATATAATGGTCAGAACAAAAATAAAACTGTGAAAAATATGGTTTTGACATCATCATCATCATATAAAACACATTAAATTAGACATATCATTTTTATTTACTTGATAAACAATGCTTTTTTTAAATTTCATTCTTTCAATCGTCAAAAACACGTATCTGTTTGATCAACTGACACAATGCAAATTGACTGTGCCCGAAGAGGTTTAGAGGGAGAGTACTTTTCTTAATTTTCTTGGACTTTGTGACAGCTTTGCTCTCACTGCCTCTTGCCAGTCTACAGGGACTCCCCATCTTGCTCTAAAAAGAGATGTAAAGTGAGCACTGAATTATTTTAAGAATTGAACATAATATAATGAGTGTACAGAGTAGATACATTAACCATGATTTCACTCTGTTGAGATGACAAAGTTATGTTACTATGATAACTCTGGGAAATAAAGGTAAAACAATTTAACAACCATTAACTTGATAAAGCAGCCCTTTTTTAGAATCATTTGTGAATTATTATAAAAATCATTAAAAGTTTCCTAATAAGATATGTCAGAAACCATTGTCTAAGCATTATTTTATCATTTGTGCATAATATCTGGTAACAATTGAACATACAAAGTATTGAATTTGTTTTAATTAAAAGCAAGAACTGGCAAGTAAAGAGTGTGTACAATAGATATGTGGGCAAATAATGTAATTCTTAAACCAGTATACACTTTCGCATTCAAATCTCTTGATGAGGAATTTAGGAGCTAATTTAAATAAAATTATGAAGTTACTCATTATAATTAAGAACAAACCATACATAAACAACTTCTTCTATTTTATACAAATTTTAATGAAATTATCTGGTTGTGTAAATTTACATATGGAAAATCTTTATTTTTAATTGACCTGATTAAATTTATTATTTTTCAACTGTTAATTTGTAAGTTGGTTTCTGAGTATTCTCACTTTTGTAAATGACACATTATACTAAAACATTGCATCAATGAACATTATGTTTACCGAATAAAATCTGTTAAATATAAGAAACCACACGTCTGCACTTTCCCTTTCGTCACAAAAACGTTGTGATTATAACGTGACTTGTTTTGCTTTTGAAAAAAAAAGAAACAGTTGTAAACATAGACACAAAGGAACAAAAACATGATCGACTTTTAGCCTCAATTCATAGAAAACTATAAATTTTAACAAAAATAAATGTATGTTGCATTATTCAACTCAACACGCATTGATAATGGTTAGGAATCAATTAAAAACCTTGCAGCAACGCGACACAAGTTGGATACCAACTGAATAATGCAACAGGCTCAGTTTTAAATGCAGAAAGGGCAATAATCAGATTTTGTAAACTTTAAATGATTTATATTTCCAGGTCGCGAAATTATATTGCAAGGTAGAATTCAAATATTAATAAACCATATAGAGTAACCCTGGGTTGTATCGGACACCCTCAGGAACATTGCCGTGTTTTGTAGTGACGTCACGGTTTATTTCGGATAGCTTTTGCTTTTATTGTTAAACCATCTTTGTCAGAGTAAGTACAATAACTTGTCCGATAATAATCGAGGCATTAAACAAACCATTTACGTTTAAATATGTGTCGGTGCACTAGGGGTGGATCGGACACTTCATGGCTTGTATCGGACATCAAAAAGTGGTTTATCGGACGACTTTCTTTCTAGGGGTTGATCGGACAGGACACATTTGTTTACGATACCATTGAGACAGTGGACCCATTTCAATATATTTATCGACCTTTTGACGAGCAATGAAATGTAAAAGTGATGTAAGCACTTAAACTACGTCATCATAGTTAAAAAAAATCATGATGTCATTGATGACGTAATTTACAACTTGNCAAACTTGACAATCCAGATAAATTGATTTCTCGATGATCCGTTTATTTACCATACTTTCCCGATAACCTTTCAACACAAATAGGCCATCGTTGGTAGCTAATTAATTTATCTTTCATTATCGCATTCTGAAATCAAGTTGTACCAATACTATATTGTATATAACTTATTGATTAAATTCATGTATGTATGTATATAATCTTTACGCGATCAATATGATATTTAAATATTCTTATTTGTACTCACGTTGACATAATGCTTTGTATAACTATTTTGTAAATGACAAAAAACTGTAAAGTTTACGTTAATAAAACATTCTGTCTGTCTGTCTGTCTGACTATATTAAATTTTGTTCTCTTACAGCCAGACTGGCATATCAGCATTCTTAGTGCTTTTGCTGATAGCACAGTGTGGCTTTCATTTCAAGTATAAGGCTTCGCTCCTGCCTTTCCGTTTGGTGAGCTTCATTCGGACAAGTTGCATAAATTAAATAATAAAAATAATTATAATGCTCATGCTAATAATAATAATAATAATAATAATAATAATAATAATAAATATAGGATCTGACATGAGGTGTCATATCATACCATATTTTATTAAACGAGTTCAGGAATGTTGTAAGTAAGCGAGCCTTTGGCGAGCTTACTTACGAATTTCCTTGACGAGTTTAATAAAATATGGTATGATATGACAACGAGTGTCAGATCTTTTACATCTTAATTGACCAAACAAATGCTGATAGATCTAGAAGTTGTTTACTATCGTGACATCATTTCATGTTGACGACGTCATTTCACCAAAATAAAGCCATGCAATTGGTTAGTTATTGATTCTGTAGCCAATGAAAACGCTTAAAAATGTTGTATTACACACGTGTAATATAAAATAATACGTAATGTCTGTATAAGATTGAAAACAAGGTATAGCATGTGATAAATAATAATAATTAATTGTTAATAAAACAGACTAATAAAATTGGCGCGCAATGTAACGTTCAACAATATAACGTCACTTCCGCTAAACATGATGTGCTTCACAAGTAAATGCCAGTGAAGAAGATCGAGAGGTCGAAAGCTACAACAAATTTAATCATATACATACATACACACTGCATTGTCCAAACAGCTTAACCTTTCGACCACAACCCTTCTCAAAATGGTTTATATACATTGCATTGTCCAGCGAAACCTTGCGAAAACAACTATTAACAAAATGACGGCACAAAATGACGGTTATATGTTTACATTAAAATACGTTTTTATGCAAGAACTTGCGCAAATAAATTTCCATAATACAGTGATGAACCAAAATCGTTATTCGCCCGGATGTGCCTCTAAAGATTTAGTAACAACATTTGTATATGTATATTTAAAGCTACCAACATCTGCGCGCAGAAGCCCAATGTTTGCAACGACCACGGAACTTGCCATCCCGCAGATAAAAGCCCGTATTACACGTGCGGATGTGCGGCTGGATTTAGCGGTCCGACATGCAGTAGTAAATATGTTTCTTTAAATATTTCAATTAAACTTTTAGTGCTAGTCGAACATTTGTTCTTACCTAAAAGTTTTTGAAGTAGTTTCTGTCTTCCTATCATCCACATCATCGTCTACATCATAATCAGCATCAGCAGCGGCATCACCCTCCCCATCATCGTGATCATCGATATTTTAGGGGTAAAGTCGAGGTTACAAATGAAGGTAAACGCTGCATCTGGTTTATTCCGATATTCTTTTTCTCATTTCTTACGGTTATATAAGAGCCGCTTTTCAGGGACTCCCGTTATATATTTACAGTAAGTCAGTGTGATTATAACCTATGTCAGAATCGCGTCAGATTTATTCCTGACTCGCACGCGCCTCAATTCACGTGCGATTGTGCGCCTGGGTACAATAACCAGGACTGCTCGGGAATACTGCCACACACTATACCATTCCCAGTTTATCTGCATCTCACTCAATGCTTGGCAACTCGTGTGTTTTTTTAATTATTCTTGTATATAATAATAATAATAATAATAATAATAATAATAATAATAATAATAATAATAATAATAATAATAATAATAATAATGATGATAATGATGATGATGATGATGATGATGATGATGATGATGATGATGATGATGATGATGATGATAATGATGATGATGATGATGATGAGGATGATGATGAAGATGATGATGATGATGATGATGATGATGATGATGATGATGATGATGATGATGATGATGATGATGATGATGATGATGATGATGATGATGATGATGACGACGACGATGATGATGATGATGACAATAATAATTGCTAATAAATGTACATTTAGCCTATATGTCGTCATTATTTAATTCTTTTATATCAACAGACAGTCACAAAGCATAAAGAAGGAAAACAATACCCCAAAACGGTATTTTAATCGATAAAATCCAAATACACATCAAAACAAGTTTTGCGTTTGTAGCAAATGATTTTTAAAGTGCCGTTTAAAAGAAATAAGTGTAGGTGCTTGTCTTATATTATTATTGTATATCTTTTGTCAATATATTTCTTGTAGTCCATTTTGGAAATATGTCCAAGATTGCTCGGGTAGACTTTCACGTGACCAGTAAACACTGAATAAATCATATTCACATACGCCGCTTCTACTTTGTTAACTATTGTATTGATTGGGCTTAGCATGATTTCTATTGTATCATCTGTTATAAGTATGTGGTTCGGCCCGCCTTTCAACCGGTTCAAAGCCCCATTCATTTTTCTCCGTATCCGGGTCTCCGAAAGTTGTGCGGCAGCCCGGATAGCTCATTCCGGTGTTCTCTGCCAGTAAAAGAAGAGTCTGTGACAAGCTGAATAATCTGAAAACATGCGTACATGTTCATAGTTCAGAGCTGCAGTCAATCGAACCCGTGTCCAAATGGTGATGAATGCACTGAAGACAAAACTCACCACATTTGGCATTGTATGCCGCGCCATACTACCCACTCCCCGAAGACCACACTGGCGCCGGCACCCCACGCAACAACAGCAGGTTTGAACTGGTCAAAACAAATTTGCTTTTTTCAGGTTTCCCTACATATCATATATAAAAACCCGAACTAGATGATGTGTTTACTGACATCTGTACACGCAAACACAGCGGGTTTGATGATACAACTCGTGCTTGCTTCCTGCTACCCAGCTTTGCATAGACAAACACATCGTTACTAGAACGTTTTGTTGATTTTTTTAAATTCTTTCATTGACAGAAGATTCACTATTTTACCTGTCAATGTAAGGGTCCAACAAAAACAGCATGCTTGATAATTTGCAACAATTTTAGGTTCTAGCAATTACCCAAACGTTTATCAGCGTGCGTTTTTTTGCATGTATTGCATTAATTTAGCTCTTCAAGCGACCAAGTAAACTGTTACATTCATCGAGGACATTTGCTATTATTTATTTCTAAGTACTTTCTAGGAAAAACATCAGATAATAATATAAGCAGAAGTTATACGTTTTCCCTAATGTTAACAACCAAAGCAAGTACCATTGATTTTCCTATAAGGTTTCGAAAATACAAGTTCGACAGGTTTAGCTATCATCCTTTCATTTTATGCCCTATCAGTCATGTTGATTTGTTGGTGTTCGTTTTATTGTTTAACAACACGTTTATTAAACAATACATCCAGAAGGCAAATCAAGTTCGAGAGTTAAACGACAAAACAAATTGCTGGTTTATATACTAGCGCAGAATATAAGCAAGTACATCTTGTATCGTATTAAGTTAACAATGCACATCCTATCAAATACTGCACTTGTCATATGTTGTCCAGCATCGGCGGTTTTTGCGCTAAGATTTAGAATCAGTGAACATGAACTGTTAAGATATATTTGTACAACAAGTTTGTCCCCGACTTGCAGCCAAGTCATCAATATTTGCAATTGTTAAGCAATTTGTTAACATAACATTCCCCTGTTACCTTGGACATTTACCTATTAAATTCTAAGTTTAATGGCGTCTCCCTTTTCTCCTGAGTAGCAAGTATTCCCATTGTGATGATCGTGGGTCAAAGCGTTATGTTGGTATCATGCGGAAAATAATTTAATACTATGACATTGGCCTTTGACCTTCTGACAAAAAATCGATAGGCGTCGTTCATTACTTTTAAGTAACAAGCAGCATACCAATTAAGTTGATCCTATGACAAATCGTTCTCTAAATATTGTGCGGAAACCAATTTCATTATATAACCCCGATGACCTTGGTCCATGACCTGTTGACCTCAAAATAATAAGACGTTTTAATCTCCCTTATAGTAAAAAGCATTCCGATTTAGAAGATCGCTCTCTCTCTCTCTCTCTCTCTCTCTCTCTCTCTCTCTCTCTCTCTCTCTCTCTCTCTCT
>VMBQ01003481.1:83828-107235 GCA_007657795.1 Dreissena rostriformis
GTTATACGAGTTTAAACCACGATACGCTATACCTTCCTATTTGAACTACGATAGAAGACAACATTACTCAAGATGAATTCCACCTTCTGTATACACTACGATAGCAAACGTTTGCACACTATAAAACCTACTCTCGTGTTCACACTTCGATACGCCATACATTCCAATTTAAACGACGATTGAAGACAACATTACTCAAGATGAATTCCACCTTCTGTATACACAATGATAGCAGACGATTGCACACTATAAACCCTACTCTCGTGTTTACACTACGATACGCCAAACCTTCCGATTTAAACTACGATAGAAGATAACATTACTCAAGATGAATTCCACCTTCTGTATACACAATGATAGCAGACGATTGCACACTATAAACCCTACTCTCGTGTTTACACTACGATACGCCAAACCTTCCGATTTAAACTACGATAGAAGATAACATTACTCAAGATGAATTCCACCTTCTGTATACACAATGATAGCAGACGATTGCACACTATAAACCCTACTCTCTTGTTAACACTACGATACGCCATACCTTCCGATTTAAACTACGATAGAAGATAACATTACTCAAGAT
The DNA here is from genome assembly GCA_007657795.1 of Dreissena rostriformis. NCBI lineage: Eukaryota > Metazoa > Mollusca > Bivalvia > Myida > Dreissenidae > Dreissena > Dreissena rostriformis. Next base: position 84,415 of record VMBQ01003481.1, read on the forward strand.
GAATTCCACCTTCTGTATACACTATGATAGCAGACGATTGCACACTATAAACCCTACTCTCGTGTTTACACTACGATACGCCAAACCTTCCGATTTAAACTACGATAGAAGACAACAATACTCAATATGAATTCCACCTTCTGTATACACTATGATAGCAGACGATTGCACACTATAAACCCTACTCTCGTGTTTACACTACGACTACGACAGAAGACGAAATTAAGAACGATGCACTCTACCTTCCTGTATACATTATGAATGATAGCAGGCGATCACGCACAATTAACACTTCATTACTGTATACTCTACGATAGCAGACGAATACATGAGATAAACCCTCACTTTTTGTATACACTACGATAGCAGATGCTTGAACACGATCAATCCGAGCCCTAACTTCCTGTTTATTTCCTTTTAGTCCACTTAAAGTAACGTTGATTTGTCTTGGTAAAATCAACATCGAGTCCTACATGTCAAAACTGCGTGATGAATTACAAATAGTTTGTACGAACAGTGCACCCTATTTTCATCATTAATTATAAAGTGACCATTATCAATATTTACTGCTTGAAGCGACATAAATTGCGTTTTTCACCCTGTTATATTGTTTAAATATTTGTGTAACGTTCTGCTAATTAAAGCATACAAAGACTTGATTGAGAAATATATATATATAAAGAAGGACTCCATATGTTAATGCTTATGTGCTTTATCAATTAATAAGATTACACAATTAAGGCGTGGACTTGGCTACGTTAATCGTTTTACACAAATATAGTTGTGTGTGTATTAAGTTGGGGTAAGGGGGATAGTGCGAGATACATACGACGCCCCGTTTCAGAGACGCGTGTTTGTCTTTAAGTATCCGGTGTGAAGCACCTAGTACGCTGCACCTCGGTCTAACGTGTCATGCAAAATAGGAGTAAGTAAGTTAGGGTTGAGCGGGGAATTAAACAAGCGATCTTTGAGTTCTAGCTACAATGTTTTAGCACGAGACCACTGATCCGCTCTTTGCAAATATAAAAAAGGATTTGCTCAGTACTTCTTGCCAAACAGTTGGATGTTTATTGTTTATACACAAATACAAAGAGCGGAAAATGAGGCGTGTGTAGATACTCGTGATATGTATTTTGTCTGAATCTTGTTAAAAAAAATCCGATAATATAACTAAAAATGTGTAAGTTTCGCATATATTTTTACCAAAAAGTTTACCATTTGGTATGACATCTCATTATGTTACAAAATTTGAAATGCTATGTTTTTTAATGTTTATAACATGATTTAAATTACTATAAACGTTAATTAATTTTCCTATTTTGTGACCTTCATTATTTAGTAGGCAAACCGCATGTTTTTATTCAAATAAATGTACATTTATCAATGACAATATGAACATTTGTGTCGTGTTCTGAGAAAACTGGGCATGATGCGTGTGCGTAAAGTGTCGTCCCAGATTAGCATGTGCAGTTCGCACAGGCTAATCAGGGACGACACTTTCCGCCTAAACTGGATTTTCGCAAAGAAGAGACATCATTTAAACGAAAAATTCCATAAAAGCGGAAATTGTCGTCCCTGATTAGCCTTTTCGGACTGCACAGGCTAATATGGGATGACAATTTACGCACAAGTATTATGCCCAGTTTTCTCAGAATACGCCACATTTATCGAAAATACATTCTCGCTCATGACCTAAATTAATAGCACCTGAAACGCTTATGATCTAAAACGTGTCGATTCATTTGAATCCATTTGTTGTCGTATGATAAACGATAAATAGACGGTACTAGTCGTCACACGCTTTGATCGCATGAAGGCTTATCAACGATCAATTATTTGTTTAGTGAAATTTCCCTTTGATAAAATAACAGAACAGAAGAGACCGTTTATTAAGATTTCAACATATGTTCACAGTCACACATGCATACCAATTCGATACAATATGTTACTATATAACAATTAAATTACTTCAGTGATCACGCTCCACTTACATTTCCAGCCTACTCTAATATAACATCCCCGAACCTTTGCCATATTCAGAAACTAAATACAAATGGACCGAGGCATTGTATACCTTAATGTCGCTGGTGCGTCGCTTCAAAATTACAAGAGTTCAATGAGATAGTTATTAGAACTTATTGTTCAATTAACAAAACTATACATAAAACGTTGAATGATTTTACAAATGATCTTCGTCAAGTCGCCGATATATTGGATATTAAACAGCGTTTTTTTTTGCATGCATCGCAATTTGATCATTTTAAGTCCAGCACTAATAATTTCACGGTGTGAAGTTACCTATGGTAAAGGACTTTGGAAGTTCAATAATTCATTATTACATGATAAAGAATATCTAAAGACAATTAAATAAAAAATTGAACAAATTAACAAACAGTTTTGCTTACCTGTTTATAACACTGAATTACTGAATAATATTGATGATAACTTGTTGCAGTTTACTATAAGTGATCAGCTTTTGTTTTTCGAAACTCTTTCAATGGACATCAGCGGCAAAACAATTTCTTTTTTCATCGTACAAGTCCAAAAAGGAAGGATATGGATTTTTTTCTTTTAAATCAAATAGAAACTATAGAAAAAAATATTAACGAAACAAACATTGATGAGATTAACTTATTGCAAAGGGAACTTTCAAATATACGTGAAACAAAATTAATGGAATCATTTATAAGGTCAAGAGCCAAATGGATAGACGAAGGTGAAAAAACAACAAAATATTATTTTTTTTGGAAAAAAACAACATTTATCTAGTGAAACGATACATAAAATTATAAACAATGATGGCCAGAGTAAATATGACCGAAAAGAAATGTTAACTGAAGCTGCTAAATATTACAAGACTGTATACACAGAAACAGTAACAAATATAACTAATAGTAATTCTGACATTTTTGATGAGCTACAACAAATACAAACAGTTAAACTAAGTAATGACGAATCTCAATCATTAAAAGGCGTGCTGACAATGGAAGAAATCTCTGCTACACTAAACAATATGAAAAAATGAGAAATGCCCGGGATCAGATGGTTTCACTACAGAGTTAAAAAAAAATCTGAAAAGATCTCACATTTTTTTATTCTTAGAAGTCTTAACTATGCTTTCATCTCAGTATCCTCGCCATTTACTCAAAAACAGGGAATCATCACATGTACACCAAAAGAAAACAAACCAAGACAGTTCTTACACAATCTAAGACCCTTAACACTTTTTAACGTTGTTTATAAGATAGTCTCATGTACAATTGCTAATAAATTAAAAGCCGTTCTAGATAAACTTTTCGCCAAAGACCAATCNATCATTTATAAGGTCAAGAGCCAAATGGATAGATGAAGGTGAAAAAACAACAAAATATTTTTTTTATTTGGAAAAACAACATTTATCTAGTAAAACGATACATTAAATTATAAACAATGATGGCCAGAGTAAATATGACCGAAAAGAAATTACTGAAGCTGCTAAATATTACAAGACTTTATACACGGAAACAGTAACAAATATAACTAATAGTAATTCTGACATTTTTGATGAGCTAGAACAAATACAAACAGTTAAACTAAGTAATGGCGAATCTCAATCATTAAAAGGCTTGCTGACAATGAAAGAAATCTCTGCTACACTAAAAAATATGAAAAATGAGAAATGCCCGGGATCAGATGGCTTCACTACAGAGTTAAAAAAAAAATCTGAAAAGATCTTACATTTTTTTTTTATTCTTAGAAGTCTTAACTATGCTTTCATCTCAGTATCCTTGCCATTTACTCAAAAACAGGGAATCATCACATGTACACCAAAAGAAAACAAACCAAGACAGTTCTTACACAATCTAAGACCCTTAACACTTTTTAACGTTGTTTATAAGATAGTCTCATGTACAATTGCTAATAAATTAAAAGCCGTTCTAGATAAACTTTTCGCCAAAGACCAATCTGGCTTCATTTAAGGAAGATATATAGGAGAAAACACAATACTACTATATGATAATTTAAAATACACGAAATTTAATAAAATATCTTGACTTTTAATGATATTGGACTTTGAAAAAAACTCTCTTTCAATTGTATCGAAAAAAAAACTTATTGCATTTTAATTTTGGTACTATGCTCAGAAGTTGGGTACGTCTTTTCTTATATAACGCTGATGACAACTATTCAGATCAATTGGTTTTTATCAGATTTCATAACAATAGAAAGAGGTTGCCGTCAAGGTGACCCAATCAGCTCGTATAACTTTCTTTTCAGCGCAGAAAGTTTGGCTATTCTAATTCGACACTCAAACAAGAGATGTGTTTGTCAGAAACACGATGCCCCCTACTGCGCCACTTTGAAATAAAATTTCTATTTATCATTTGGCAGGTATAGAAATTATCTCCCTTTAAAGCTTATTACTTCCCTTGGATTGTGTGTTTTGACCTTTGACCTCGAAGGATGACCTTGACCTTTCACCACTCAAAATGTGCAGCTCCATGAGATACACATGCATGCCAAATATCAAGTTACTATCTTCAATATTGCAAAAGTTATGACCAATGTTAAAGTTTTCGGACGGACGGACAGACAGACGGACTGATGGACAGTTCAACTGCTATATGCGACCCTACCGGGGGCATACAACATTAAAGGCATAAAAAAAGAAAATATTGAATACAAAATATCTCAATTTTCAGATGACACTTCTCTCTAGTTGGATGGCTCTGACATCTCTCTTAAAACTGTTTTGCAGTTATTACATAATTTTGCTTCAGAGTCTGGATTGAACATAAATTGTGACAAAACAAACCTGATATGGATAGGTTCAAAAAGTATAGCACACACTCAATACAACTAAGTACAAACTTCACTGGGGCACAACAAATATTTAAGTGTAAGGCATCGTATTTGATGTAGACTTAGAAAAAATGGTCGAGTTAAATTTTAAAAATATGATAGCAAGTTTACAAAGTATATAATACCATTTTGGAAAAGAAGAAATCTTACACCATTAGGGAAAATGATTATAGTAAAAACCTTATTGCTTCCCCTTTTTACACACTTATTTATTGCTCTTCCTTGCCCAGGATCAAGTATATTAAAACAAATACAAAATTGTTTTAACAACTTCATATGGAATGGACCTATAAAAATAAAGCATAATATAATTATCAAATCTTATGAAGATGGAGGACTTAATATGTTTGATGTTTACTCATTTGAAAAAAGTATGAAGATCACATGGATAAAGAAATTAGTAACATGTTTAGGAAAATGTTTCCAACTTGTGTATTCACTGTTCAATGTTAAAAAAATGATAAACATAGGAAATGCATATATCGACACAAAAAAACAACTGAACAAATTGTTTTTGGAAGGATGTGCTAATATGTTATGGAACCAACATAAATACGATCAAAATAACTAAACCTGATGATATACTTGACATGCCACTTTTTTATAACATCAACTTCAAGATTGGTGATAATTGTATTTATGATAAAAGTATGTATGAACGTGGTATAAGATATATAAGAGACATACTATGTTCCTCTGAAAAATTCAAGTCTAAGCAAGAAATTGAAGCTTGTACAGGTAAAACAATATTATTTTTTTTATTTTAAGAAGGTCTAAAAAGATCTGTAGCAGAGTTTGTTAAAAACTCAGGCTTTGAATCTGTTAAAACAACAACCAATAATGGAGCTTATATTTCCTGTTACCTTAATTTGGTTGTTTTTACCCAGAAGCAAAATAAAGTTGTATATGAAACTCTTATTTCAAATACTGAAAAACCTACAAGTGAAACTAAATGGAATGGAATATGTAATAGTATAGACTAGAAGTATGTGCATAGTTTTGTTTTTAAAATAACCAGAGATACTTTTATGCAATTGTTACATACTAGAATACAACATAGAACCTTAGGAACTAAATCTCTGCTATATAAAATGAAATTTGTTGATGATAATAAATGCACATTTTGCAATAAACATGCGTAAACTTTAACTCGCCTTTTCTTGGGTTGTGAGCACATCCAAACAATTGTTCAACATGTTACAAATGTATTGAATATAAATATTGTTCATATGCCTAAACTCTCTTGCCAAGACATGATTCTTGGAATGTGTATAGCAAAACTGAGTCCTATCAATATTGCTCCTTGTAGTTAAAAGGTATATTTTTATGTGTAAACATACAAACAAAATCCCAAATGTTCCAGGACTTAAGAGAACTCTACTTGTATCATGGGGAATCCAAAAACAGACGACTCACCAAAATAATATATTCCCAAATTGGTCAATTGTAAGAATATTCGTAGAATGAACCGAAGCCAATTTAATTCACCGTTACAAAAAATGTACTACTAAATATACAATACTTTATAAAAGTACACAGATGCCACGCCTATCTTTGTTTTTCTCCTTTTTTATCACATTTGTATGATAGCAATTTTATTCTTTATTTACCTACAAGATTGTTAAAAATGATGTGTGTTTGTGCATATTTATTTATTATAATACAATGAATTATTGCGGTATGATTTTTACCATGTATATCCATAGTAAACAAAATGTTCTTGTATGTCTCTCTGAAAATATAAACTCATACTTGTGCTACTAACTCATAATCTTTTGTACGGTATGGAGCGGGATGCCCTCGACCTGCACATACCTATGGACGAGGTAAATAAAGTCTCTTTCCCTAAAAAAATATAATATTTCACGGTGGTTGAATGCGTAATTTATATACTCGAAAAGATATAAGTAATTTCTTGATCACAAACTTTGTGTATCCGATAGAAGATATTTCTTGTAATGTATTATATGTAAGCAGTTTTCAATTCATTAGTATTTGCTACCTTCGTATTAAAATAGTAGGCGATTAGTCTAGAATATTATGTTCTTCACAATTGTTGCGTAATAAAGACGCATACATTTTGCTATTTAACACGACGCTTTTCAAAGTCTTCTAGAAATTCTAATAAACAAGGTACTTTGGACTAACGAATATATCCAGGACTTCTCTTGCCGGAGTTCCGCAACTTTAATAAATAAGCATGATCCCTCGTACTATCTGGCGTGTGTCCCCTCACTGCTTAATTTCAGCACGGATATATACTTAAATATTCGGAAATGTGACGAATACAATAGAAATGTGACGATAAATTAGAAATGTGACGAATAGAACAGAAATGTGACGATTACAACGGAAATATGACAAATGCACAATGAATCAACCGATGTTATGCAAAACGTCCGTAAACAAACATGTCCGACGGCACAATTTGACCGCTTACATAAACGTTTTTTTTTTTCGACGTATAGTTACTAGGAAATGTTAACAAAATTAAACACGGATTGGCAAACACTGATTGACGTTTTAGTCTAAGGAAGGGGAAATCGTATATGTAAATTAATTTGTCACTGGCCACGTATCATACATGTATATTGAATATTTTATCAAACTTGTGTTAAAACGTTACACAGCCTTATTTTCATTAAATAATATTTTTTGTTTTTCATTATATAAAAATCTCAAAAAAAGTAGTGAAGTACAAAAGTATGTCAAAATATCGTTGATAAAATCATTTGTCTATGCATGACTAGGTGGCAAATTGTGAAAAAAAATATTTTGACGAATGTATCTGATAAAGTAAACAAGTGTGAATATTGTTAGACAATCTAAATGTCAATTGAAATGGACTTGCATAAGATCACGGGTGTAATGACGTTGATCTAATGTCCGGCTGTAACGTCGGCGTTGCACATGTCACATCGAAGGCGTTGTTCAGCTGTGACGTCAAGCGATGCCCATGGCACAACAAAGATGTTGTGCACGTCAATGCGTTGTTGCTGTTCAGTCAAATCTAGTGGTGTTGTTGTTAAGGATATGGCTTGTCGTTTCCGTCCAGGCGGATTTTCACGTGGTCTGTGTGTCTGATTCAGGTGATAAAAATCACATCGAGGCTGGCTAGATCGTTGTTGTTTCTGTTGTTGTTGTTGTTGAATTCATCATCATCGTTTCCCCTGGGCCATGAAGATCATCAAAAGGTCACAATGCTAACAATGTGTTAACTATGGAAGATTCCATGATGTCTTAGAAGCAAATAGAGTTGACCTTAAGATGCGTTATCTGCGCACGTCAATAAGTTGAACCACCGCATCAAACAGCGAAGTGTTTTACGTCGTAGGTATTTTGTCCAGTATTGTGTAACTTTTGTCCTTCTGAAAATTGTTAATCTTCCATCAATCAGGACCAAGCGTTTAACTTTGAGACGAAAACACAATGATGTCCCTATGCTTTTAATACAGCTCATGAAGTACTGTCTTCAATTTATTGTGGAAAGCGTTGTCCTGAAAAGTCGATCATTCACACGCGTTGTGTTGAAACATCGTTCATTCATACGCGTTGTGTTGAAATATCGATCAATCATACGCGTTGTGTTGCAATATCGTTCATTCATACGCGTTGTGTTGAAATATCGATATTCATACGCGTTGTGTTGCAATATCGTTCATTCATACGCGTTGTGTTGAAATATCGTTCATTCATAAGCGTTGTGTTAAAATATCGTTCATTCATAAGCGTTGTGTTCAAATATCGTTCATTCATTAGCGTTGTGTTTAATATCGATCATTCATAAACGTTGTGTTGCAATATCGATCATTCATAAGCGGTGGGTGGAAATGTTGGGGTAAAGCATCAGTTATTCATAATGATTGGACAATTTCATAGTAATCCCCGTTAGTCATGTTGAAATATCGTAATTAAAAAATTAGGAGAACGTCTTAGTAAATAAAAGCATAATGACTTGTTATGACAACTCAAAATTGCATTATAGCCTGTACTTGAAATATTGACAGCACGACATTTACGTGAATGAAACCAAGAAATCCAAGACCTCGTATTCGCTACTATATTGCCTTAAGCATTGTTATAATGACTGACTTAACCTGTTCATATCGTGACTTCGAAAACATGATCAATTACGTGGTGAGACAGACATTTTTATATACTTTCATAATATCTGAACATTTATCGGCACATCTCAAATTCATGTCTTGTACATAATACTGGTAATATAATTCAATTGCACAAGAGAGGGGAACGTCCATATGCGAATATTTATATAGGAATTACACCTTTAAGTTGTTGAAGTATATTTTTTACTACAACAGTTAATAAACGTTTTGAAGCATTTTGCATTTTTCAAATGCACATTTCGGATCTAGAATCGGCGCGTAAGGACAATGTTCATGGTACAAGTCTGCATAAATATGTCTTGTATTGTATTGTCTTCATCAGGGATAAACAATTTTTGTTAAATGGGTTGAAATCATAACTCTGGATAGCCTATTAACATTAATCGGTTTCAACAATGATCTTGATTTTAATATACATGTATTGATTGAATATTTGCTTTTTTTTCAAACAAATATATTTAAGATTTTAAAGGGACTGTAAACCACGAATGACGAAAATAGAAAAATTCCAAAATACCGTATTTTTTTACATTTATTAGTTTATATTGATTAAAATATCACAACTGGTATATAACATTACTTGATTTTTTTTTTATTTTTTTTTACTTTATTTTTTATTTATTTATTTGTACTGGGTATGTCTACCAGGTAGTAACTACCAGTTAACTATAAATAACGCAAGTAGATTGATCATCATCGTCACGTGGTAAACACAGGAATGCAAATTGTGCATGCGTAGTGAATAGTATATATTTTATATATATAATGATCAATCTTCTTGCGTTATTCATAGTGTGTATATCGTTATGTCACATAATTTAGCGATTTACTCTCGATTTCACATCGCGAAATTTTATTACCGAATATACTGAAAATATGACCTTTTTTAAAGTAATGTAATATACCAGTCGTGATATTTTAATCAATATAAACTAATAATTGTAAAAAAAAAATACGGTATTTTAGAACTTTTCTTTTTTAACGTCATTCGTGGTTGACAGTCCCTTTAACATTAAACAGAAGCGATCGTGCCTCGTTTGTTACCTCTCGTATAGGCTTATCACTAATACTGATTGGAATCAAGAACAATACAAAACGCATAACTCACATATCTGTGACATAATAACATCTATATAAAACATATTTGCAAGGTTCACTACAATTAACGCGAAGACATGAGCATGTCATAGGTTACCTATCCTGTTTTGGAAGATATAATATACAGTCTTGGAAAATATAATAATCAGTACTGGAAAAAAATCAATAAACAGTCTTGAAAGATACAATACACAGCCTTGGAAGATTTAATACACAGGGTTGGACGATATAATATTCAGTCGTGTTAAATATAATTAAAGTATTGGAAGATATACAATACAGTCTTGGAAGAAATAATGAACGGTGACCTCCGACTCAACCGCCGTGTAAAATATGATAAAACGTCTGAAAAGATATATAGTATTCAGTTATGGAAGTTATAAGATGCGGTCTTAAAAGATATAATACAGAGCCTTAGAAGATATACTTATCGGTCGTGGAAGATATAATATTCATTATTAAAAATATAAAATACATTCACGTTAAATAATATATACATTGTTGGGTAATATGATATACAGATAATATAAGCATTGGAAGTTATAATACTCATTATTGGAATATATAATATACAGTATTGTAAAGTATAATATAAATTCTTGAAATTCATTTTATATGAGTTTTGGATATGGTTTTAAGAAGCATTTAAAACTTCAGATGATCAAAATATGTCAAGACAATTTCTGTCCATTAAAAAGAATATGGAAGGACAAAGCTAACTCATCGTTTGAATTTTTATCCTTTAACTTTAAGTACTGCGTTTATTTCTCAGAGTAGATAGTAGATTGTTGTCGGCGCCGATTAAGATGACCCTGAAAAATAACAGTGTAAGGTAAATTGTACTTTTAATGTAAAAATACACTAACCAGTCATGTCAGATAAAGTCTCTGGAAAATCCAAGTTCCAAGTTAAAATAATTGTTTATACGTATCAACTTTCCTAAGTTTACATTGTTTCTTAATTAGTGCAGTTCAATTAAAGAACGGCTAACAAGTGTTAATATAGTTGGGCATTCGACAATGACGAAATCTTGTTGTTTCGAGAGCTATACCAGTAATGTTCAAATATAACGCATACATGCAACATATCTAAGAACAACTACAAGAGGATGCAAAGTATTACACTTGACAAGTAGATCCATGAACGTATCGATATAGGATTGAGCTGACTAATCTAACATTTATATTTCACTGGAAGAAATAACACATGGTTACATAATCGAATTACTTCAAATCTTATATAAAACGGTCATGAAAATAAAAGAATTGCAAAATGTTTGTATCTTGGTTAATTATCCCAGTCGACAGAAAACTATCGTGTTTCGTTATTTGTGTATTGATTTGCATAACATCGATTGGATTATGCAAGCTCAAGCTTTTTTTTACCACTACACATATACACACATGGCTATGGATAGTAAATGCAAATTTTTAAATATTTGTCAATTGCTTTAAAAAATAATGCATACAGGGGCAGGCATGATTTCAGACACGGTCTGCTAGTTATTTGTTGCGGAACTAATACATACAACTTATACGACAGGATAGTTAACAGAGGTCGTCTACTAGTTACTTGTTGAGGAACTAATACTTACCGAGAAAGAATTGTTTCCAGAGATCTTCTGCTGGTTAATAGCCTCGACATTAATTCTTACATGGACAGGATTCATTACAGATATCGTCTTCTGGTGCATTTCTGCGACACTAATACTTACCGGGTCAAGATTAATGACATATTTCGTGTGTTAGTGACTGCTGCAAACATTATTCTTACTTTTACGTACTTTTACAGTTTATATTACACATGTCGTGTACTGGTTTATTGCCGTGAAACTACGACGTACATGAGCATTATTACAGAGGTCATCTACTAGCTGATTACTGCCCAACTTATACTTACAGGTATAGGATTGGTTACAGAGTCATCTTCGAGTTAATTACTGAGACACTTATACTTACCGGGGCAAGATTGGTTACAGAGGTCTTCTTTGCAGCATGCCCTCGTACATGGTTTGTCTAAAAGAGAGCTGCGTTAAGTATATGCCAGTTCAATTATTACGTTTAATGTTAAAGTGCAAAGATAGACTCGATTTATGGGATTGTTGGTATAATTACGTTTCATACATATGTTACTATATATGGTAACGTTAGCGATCGTTGAAAAACCCATTTATCGCTCCAAAAATATATTATGATAATAGCCCTGCCAAACGTTCAGACGCGCGCATTTTATTACCATAAACACAAACGTCAAACTGATAGAAACAATATGCAAACAATATGGGTGGTTGGGGCAAGGACGTTTAAACACGGAAACATTCCAAATCTCTTAGCAAAATAACTTTCTTAAAAGGTTATTCTGCAATTGTAATTAATCGTGATTGAAAATAAAGAAATTTATTAAAACCATGACATTGAATACAAAAGAATGTTGGTCTTGGGAGTCGAACCAATACATTCTTAATCTATGTTAATACTTATAATACATAACTTTTCTTACCATACAACTTAAACTGGACTTGTGTGGAACGCTTTGACCTGCAAGCCTGAGAAGACATCTTTATACATTTAATCTGGTTAAAACATTTGAGCCTTGCTCTGTGAAAATGGGGTTTAATGCATTTGCGTAAAATGTCCTCCCAGATTAGCCTGTGCAGTCCGCACAGGCTAACCAGGTAGGACACTTTCCGCTTTTATTGCATTTTGTTGTTTAAAGGAATACTCTTCTTGAAAGAAAATCCAGTTTAGGCGGAAAGTGTCGTCCCTGATTTGCCTGTGTGGACTGCACAGGCTAATCTGCGAGGACACTTTACGCACATGCATTAAACCTCCTTTTCTCAGAGCGCGTCTCATTATTTTTTTAATAATACGTGTGTCAAAGTATTTTATTAAAAATGTTAACTTTTGAATAAACAAGAATGCTTTGTCATAGCTCATACATAATTATTCGACGATAAAAGTTTCATTTTTAAAATAAATATGCAATATTGACATCAATCGCATGTGTTATTTGAGCAATCTTAATTACATCCACAATGAATAACAAATATAAATGTTAAGTTACCAGTTCATGGACACACCGTGTTCTCCACAACACCTGGCTAGCTAATGGTGACAACATTCCTTCTANCATGAATACATTAAGTATTTGCAAAGTCTTGTATAACAGTAAGTGTTTAAATCTAGGATTGTTCAGTACCGTTTAATAAAATAATAGTATCGTCCGCAAAGTATATAAGTAAACCCGTGATCTTATTTTATACAGAATACTGCATAATGTCATAAATTAATCTTGTACGTTCCACTTTGTATCTCCTTTTAATGAAACCAGTCTGGTGGTTTTGAATTAGCTTGTCGATAAATAATTTAAATCTTTTAGAGATTACATCATTTTATAAACATTATCTAAACGAGTAATAGGGCTTCGATTTTGTATAAAAAGCCTAGCTTTATCACCCTTGGAATACAGGCTATGATACCTTGAGTTTGTTTTATTGATAAATTTCCACAAATGAAAGCTGCATTTAAGGATCGGACAAAAAGGTACCATTTTTTCCATAACATTTTATAAAAATCTGCATAAATTATGTATTAATAACCCCGCAAATGTTGGTTTGATTCTGCAGTGAAATTCCTACAAGCCGTTCTTTAGTCCTTGGTGTGATACAAAACAAAACGTTACAGGTGTGTTTTAAAAAATAACTAATGCGGATATAAAAGTACTTACCCGAAACACCGACTTCAAAAAAAGCTGACAGAATCACAAAAATGCGAACAGTCCCCATTTTTACAAATGTGTTGATTGTTTGGTCGACGTGCAGTCGAATGATTTGCGATAACTTCTGAATTCAAAACTGCGCAGTTAAAACCCACAGCACCGTGGCTAGTTGTGCTTTGTGGCAATAACTTCAAAAGCTTTAATAGCGTTAAACTTCCGGACTTTCGGTATTAAATAACGATTTGTTAAGTTTCAATTATAAAGCTGTTTACACAGGCTAGCTGTTTTTGCGTGTTATGTAGATCGTCACGCAAATAATATACCCCGTTTATATTAAATTCGATCAAAGGGCCTAAGAAAGTTAGCATATTCTAATGCATTATTATACACGAAATAATTTTCAGTGAAACAAATAAAACAATTATTAAATTTAGTTAAGCTTAAAGTTCCTTTTTATTTGGACTTTCATTACACGAGTGTTTCCTATGCGCAGTAAACGTCGCTGCAAAATGACATTTTAAAAGTCAGAAAGAAAAACAACCGTGTTTTCCTTGTCTACGCTGTTTGACAAGGCTTTTTTTCTAGACGCTAGGAATAAATGGGTTAATCAACGTTCTTTGCACAGTGTTGATAGGTCCTTAATACTTTTAAGGGGCCATCAATAAATAATTAAATATTTTTTTAAACATCAAGAAATTCAAAGTAACACAACTATGTGCTTGTCTGGAGTGTGCCGTGATTAAATCCGTTTCATAATCATGTTATGTGGGGGTTGTCTCCCTTGATGAAAGGAACAAATCAAAGTTTAATCAAAGTGTATTGTTATTCCGGCAAGCTGCCTTTGGCTATATACATAAACACAAAAGAAATATGGCCAGGACAGGGAATCATTCAATGTAACGAATTTACAAATGAACAGATATGACAAATCAATAAACGTTAGCTTAATAACAAATAATGAGTATGACTATATAGCACAGTGTTGTGAGTAAACATGTGAATATTAAACAGCTAGACGATTTAAATTATCACATCGACGTGTGGAAGCTTCTAACAAATAGTGTGCAATGTGTTTGAGTTCTACAACATTTTTGCAAGACAGCATTGATACGTATTAACTTATGGTAGGCCAGGATGTCCTGATGTTATATTTTATTACGAATTTGTTATAAAATGGATAACCAATAAAAAGTGATATTCTGATTTCACAAAGTTTGGTTACAACGTTTACACTTGAGTTTTTTTATATCCGCCAACTTATTTTTCAAGACAATGGGAACTTAATCTCGAAATTGACTCATTTCGATTCTTGACTTGAATAAGTTATGGAATCGATGTATTGTTCATATTCTAACTTTTTAAAAATTTTATTCAGAAATCCATTTTGGGATGTGAAGCGAATGTTTCATTCCATTTTTGAACAAACTGATATTTTATTATTTGAGTTAACATGTATGCAATGTCGCACGCGAATTCAGGTGTATAAATCATAAAGCCCAAGATTGTCGAAAGTTGATTTCGAAACTTTGCACCATAGATATTTGTTTTGTACAATTAAAATTGGTTAAAGTTTTCATTTTGTTTCAATAAAAACTTTGTATAATAACGAATATTGGTTATTTGCAATTTGTATCCTATAACGCAATGCTCTAAGTTTGCATACAATTGGTAAAGGGCATCTCACTAATTCACTAAGTGCAGCACAGTTAGAAGTAAATTGTTTTACACAAAGAATATGTTTGCAAAGTAATGTAATTTATAAATATTAGATTTGTGATTGATGCCCCAGACTTCAGGACCATATAAAATGGTTGGTGTTACTTGAGAATCGAATAGAGCTAGTTTGGTTTTGACTTCGAATTTGAAACGGCTTAAAATAGATACAAGATATGCTCCAAGTGCGTGTTAATTTAATATTTGAACGGAATCGAGAAAGAGGCTGACGATGGAGAAGCTGGGATTGCCTATTGAAACATTATAATGCTCAAAAGATATAATATTAAATAAAATAACACAATTTTGTACAATTTGTCGTTAGACGTTTCACTTTTGAAGTAACTGTTGGATTGTTTATATTTTATATGTATCACTTTCTTACTAAATAATAAAACATATTGGGTGTGATACAAAGGGACACCACGTCATTTCAGCAGTCTATACCTAGTATGCAGTACAAGTGAATTCTTGAATGATCGAAGACAAAATGATACTATTTTCTATANATTTGTGATTGATGCCCCAGACTTCAGGACCATATAAAATGGTAGGTGTTACTTGAGAATCGAATAGAGCTAGTTTGGTTTTTGACTTCGAATTCGAAACGGCTAATATACATACAAGGTGATGATATGCTCCAAGTGCGTGTTAATTTAATATTTGAACGGTATAGAGAACGAGGCTGACGATGGGGAAGCTGGGATTGCCTATTGAAACATTAACTCAATATATATAATATTAAATAAAATAACACAATTTTGTTCAATTTGTCGTTAGACGTTTTACTTTTGAAGTAACTTTTGGATTGTTTATATTTTGATATGTATCACTTTCTTACTGAATAATAACACATATTGGGTGTGAAAAAAGGGAATCCACGTCATTTCATCAGTTTATACGTAGTATGCAGTACAAGTAAATTCTTGAATGATCGAAGACAAAATGATACTATAACCATTGATATATTCTTCATCGCATTGTTTAGAAAGTATATATTTAACTCTAATTGGTTCCATGATGTTTTTGTACTATGTAACATGAGAACAATTCTGATGAAAACTTATGTAAATGAAACCGTTGTGGTGTTGCAAGATAAATAAGTTAATAAGTAAAATACATAAACTTATGTGTATACTTGGTATTGACATTTTTGTTTCTAAAATTGGTAACACTAAGTAAACTTGTTAATAGAAAAACCGTGATCAACCACAAAGCGTCAAATACATCAATAAGTAAACAATTGGCAACAATTATCTGTGGATATAGAAAAACGTCAAATAAACATTCGATTGGTATATACAATAGATTACTAGCAAATAAAAAACGAAAACAGTATTTACTAGTTAGCAACTAATACCGCAAAGCCAAACTCTCCGCAAACACAAGTCTTAATTGCCATTTTATTATTGAAGCGTCTTTTTTAAATCATCAGATATCGTTATATCAATATTAATATTACAAACGCAAGTTCACCTTATAGCCGTATTGCCTCAGCAAGAGAAATATAAAATATTTGTTGTCTACAATAAATTCGTATTTAGTTCAAAATATTATAATATATGTTTTTTATCAGTTATTAAATTTAATGAAGTGTCATTATTATCGGAACTCCTGGCTTACTGCACTAATTGGTATGATACCATGTTCCTTGCGTACTCACCACCATCTGGAAAGTATGACCAAACTACCGGTATACACAATCTGCTCACTAAGTGGCCATGTGCTCATATTAGCTTATGATGTAACTATCTACTAGATAAGGATTGGCAGGAATTAGTCGACTGCCAGTCTACCCAAATGAACAATAGTATAAACTGCATTGTGTCTCACTAACAACACTTTACCAATAGCAGGCAACTTATATTACATTTTATTTGTTAGCAAATAGTATTCGATAAAGAAGTAACTTAAGTGACTATTCTGTATGATAAATGTTAAATGATGATGTACTTTTGCAGGCAGTATTAATAATTGTAGAACTGCACCATTGCTTGTCTCGTTTTTGATGTTTCCATTAATAATTGCGTGTGATATTCGTTTAAATTGGGAATGTGAAACTCGTCTTTTAAAGAGCTTTTCTTAAACATGCAAACAAAGAAAATATCAATGAACTATATGCAATGAGTTGAACATAACTTAACACCACAAATATAAGCTTAAGTTGATTTCCAAATATTGTGTTCCATTCTGAACAAACGCCGATTTCAGTAAAAAGCATACATGTAAAGTGGTTGAAAATAACTTAAACACCACAAAATATAAGCCTTAGTTTATTTCCCAATCTCGTTTTCNGTGTCATTATTATGGTACTCACCATCATCTGGAAAGTAAGACCAAACCACCGGTATAAACATACTGGTCACTAAGTGGCCATGTGCTTATATTAGATTATGATGTAACTATCTCTTAGACAATGATTGGTAGGAATTAGTCGACTGTCAGTCTCCCCAAATGGACAATAGTATAAATTACATTATGTCTCATTAGCAGCACTTTACTCATAGCATGCAACTTATATAACATTTCATGTGTCAGCAAATATTATTTGTTAAAGAAGTAAATGAAGTGACTATTCTGTATGATAAATGTTAAAAGATAATGTATTTTTGCAGACAGTAAGAACAATTATAAAACTGCAGATTGATTGTCTCGTTTTGGATGTTTCCATTAATAATTGCGTCTTGATATTCGTTTAAATTGGGCACGTGAAACTCGCCTTTTTAAGAGCTTTTCTTAAACATGCAAAACAAACAACGTAGAAAATAGCAATGAACTATATGCAATGAGTAGATCATAATTTCAACACCACAAAATATAAGCTTAAGAAGATTCCCCAATCTTGTTTTCCATTCTTAACAAACACCGATTTCAGTAAAAAGTATAATGTGGTTTAATTGAAGCCAATAGTAACCAAAGGATATTTTATAACCAACTGAATATTTTTATAATTTAAATTCATTAAAAATGGAATGCATGTTTTTATTCGTATTTAGAAGTATTACTGGTTGTGAGAATAATCAGATGAGCATTACTGCTATCCCGCAAAATAATGACATAATGGCCAGAAATAATAAACGTGTGTGGAACAACATGTTAAAAAGCACTGTAAACGCGTGCAAATGAGCATATTTTAATCTGCGTTCTTCAAGGATTTTATTCATATAGACGACCTATTTTTTTAGTACTGTGTTCATTAAATTATCAAACGTATAATCGATCTAGTAGTTGGTGCAAATTATTGTTCTCAATATCAATAACCACTATTTACATATAATCTGCAAAGTAGGCAACAATATCTAATTGATATTATGTCAAACTAAATGCGAACAAATAATACATTCAGGAATTATTACGGCTCAATTTGAAGAATTGATATTACCTTCCGCATACTTATGAAAGTAAATTTTTGCATTACGTATATTGTATGATCACGTTGGTTTACTACGTTAATGTGTTTGCTCATNGTTTACAAACAATAACAACCAAATTCATTGTTAAATGATATTTCATATAAATATCAATACCACCGCTGCATCTGCGGGCATTTATATGTTGAAATTTTGTAAAGAAATAACAAGATAGTTAACTGTCAACTGTAATGTTACAAGATACCTTTGTCCATGTTTCAAACAAAAAACAGATATCAAATGAACTCAAAATATTTGTTAATTAGGTAATAGACCTTTTCAAATCAGTTCAACCATGAACGTTCCACGATAATATCGACACCTCACCGCAATCGTGCCCCTATGCTCTAACCGCGTTTCCATTGATGTAAAGAGTACAATAGGCCAGATAGGCGCGTTTTGTTTTACCGTCTCGCCTCTTTCAATATGCTTAGGTTACACTTTTAACTGATGCAAGTGTTTACTAATTGATGTGTTGGACGCCATGTGTATGATTGCGGTTTATTATCTTAAACAATGTACTGAGTGTCACCACATTTGATAAGAAAACTGCAATAAATAAGAGATAAGACCAAGTAAAAAATATATAGTCAATATCCTTAAGCTATTTATATCTGACGACAACACTTTGTCCATTAACATAATTTGTCATTGATATTGTGTCCCTTAAAAAATAATTAAAACACGGACCACATTTAATGTTAAGGCATATTGTTAGAACAATTTAAAAATGAATATAATACTTTTTTAACATGTATTTGTATTCGATCATTCAGTAATACACATGTACTGGACAACAGCATTAGTTGATGATTCTCTGGATTCCATTTGCATCACACATATAATGTAGGACTTAAACTGGAGATCAGTTTTCTGTAGCAATTGGAGTCTCTAATATAACCAATATATAATAAATTTTGTTCCACATAAGACACATAGTCGATTGCATAAATGTTACTGTGGAAGCCCTAATGTTTGCAGGGGTCTACTTTTGTTCGTTATTCGCGCTTCTGATATTGCGCGAATGTATGACAATCACAGATATTTACCAATATATTAACTCGGCTGAGGACACGTTCGTCCATATGCAAAAGCATGGAATAGAATTTGCATTTATTTGATTTCGTTTCAAACAATAATACTATAAATCATAACAGGACCAAATTACAAATATAAAGTATGAATAAGGGAACTCTATGGTTATGACTTGACTAGAAGCTCTTTTAAATAGTTGATACATTTTTTTCTTGCTACACGACATATTGAAACACATTATTCAAGTTTAAATCTAAAGGACATTATAAACATTCAATTCGACGAACATGACTTTTAAGGATCAAAACGACGAAAGCGACTTAATTTATGGACATATTAATTAATCAAACCAGATAAAACAGTTTGACATTGTGTTTACAAGTCAATCTTAAAAGCTTTAAGTGAGCAAAATCGCCAGAAATTGAAACAAGGAAACAAAGTTAAATCGTTGAATGAGTTGTTCGAACATTTAAAAAAAAAATACAAAAACCCAAAGTGGTAAAATTACGGTCATACCTAAAGTATCTTTATCAACAATTGAAAGTTCTTTTAGAACAACATACTCAATGTTTATCTGTGTATACATGTATTTTCTTATATTTACAGAGTAGTGTTTTCACACGAAATTATAACATTTTATTATATTTGCAGTGTATTGTTATAACACGAAATTATCACATTTAAAAATTCGTTCTTGGCATTTTAAAACAAGCAATTTATCAGTTAACCTTCATTATATGTCAATATCGTTTCGAATCTTACTCAGATCGTTGTCGTTGTCCGCTTCCCTTTACTCAGTCGCTATGCAATTAAAACACAATTATGTTCATTTGCAGTTTGAATTTGTATCAATAAGATGTTTAGTAAGAAATATGAATTGAATTATATTTTAATATTCGTTAAAATAGCATATAATTAATTATTTCTATATGATCTTAAAAAATACATTTATAACAAAAATCTGATTCTGAAAATCCTAAAATAAAAACTCAATTATCAGAATCAGTACATATCCATATATTGAGTAACAATTTAAATATCACTGTTATGACGTGCGAACAAAACCTATTGTTATCTTACTTCTCAAAGGGTTGCGTTCTTAAAGATGACATATATAATAATACATGCGGCTGGACTGAGTGTCTAATATTAACCTTTCCTTAATATGAATGTAAGATTGTTGCATCGCATTATTGATCTTATTATTAACACGACTAAATCGATTAATTTCAAGTGCTCATAACAAGAACTGTTCATAATTTAGTAAAAGATACTTCTAGGTAGTCAGAAGTATCGGATATAATTTTAGTACTGTGCCAAAATGAATTGGTTTAAGCTAGTGACTTGTTGATACTCTTCTATAATTCTGAAGGTCAATTATTGTTTTTACGTTTATTATCAAAACGTACTGAGCCTATATCTCAGCATGCACTATTGTGAGTGTTTAAAAAATCAAGTAAACACATTACAATAATAAATTATTAGCACGTGTTCCAAGTCTCTTATAAGCGTTCAAACAAATATACTGAATACGTGAGCTACCTTTACATATAAAGCAAACACACAGTCACTAAATAATTCGCTGCTTTGTACGTGTATACTACATATAGCGTAAACAATTGATTTAATACATGTTGTTCTACGTTGTGTAATCCTTATTCTGGGTAAGATTTTAATTTACTAGTGTAGGTATTGATATTATTTATTATGCAGCCATTGGCAACGGAGCACATTATTGTAGAATTGGAAATAACATAGCTTCATTCACCACTTATTTATAAGTCTACATTTCCCTTCATTTTATTTAATTTGTTTCAAATTTAAGGGTAACTTAAAAATAAATAACTGTTTATATAATTACTCTTAATAATTATTCTTAATACAACCTAGAATGACGACATTAAACATTTATCATTATGTCGAATGTTTTGGTTTTAATCTATGGTAAAACGCACACGGGCTGTTCGTTCGTTATAATATCGATGTGTTTATAAATGAATTATTTGAACAAAATAGTTTCTACCCAAAACACCGACTTCACAAATAGCAAATACAGTCACAATAATGCGCATAGTCCACCTTTCTTCAAACGTCTTGATCGTTCGATCGAATGGCAGTCAATTGATTGGCGGATACTTCTTAATGCGTTTGTTTTGAAACTGCGCAAATATACTCCACCGTACCGTGAATAGGATTGTATTGTGCAATCATTCAGTCTGGTGTAAACCAGTGCAGTTTTTAGCTGTCACCAGCACAATTAGTGACCTATTGCTGCATTTGACCCATTAATTATGTTTGTTGTTTTGTGTGTTTTATTTTAAACATAAATTGTAAGTTATCAACAAATTTATAGAACAATGGTTTACCACGTGTATACACATTAAACATAGTGTTGTTTTAAATCCTGCAGATTATGTGATTGTGTTATTTGTATTAAGTCAAATACGTATAATGCATACAATTAACAAAGTTGATCCATATAATTTATAAATATTACATCAACCTTGTAAAAAGAAGGTGTATACACCCTTCTGGCTTTTAACCAACGAAATTAGCTGAACATTGATACTTAAAGTTTTTGATACAATCAAAACGGTTGTTTCTACCACAACAAATAGAGCAGATGTTTGTAGGATTTGCCGCACCTAAAATTCGTAAAATTATTTGTTAAATGCGCCAGCATGGTTCTTTTTGCCCAGCAGAGTTGTTTTTTGTTCCAGTCGAGCCAACATATTGTTTCGTTAAACAGCTAACAGAACAAGCTGAATTAAATAAGGTGAATTTGTTTGGAAGAAATGTCAAACAAATGCATTCTAAACATTTTTTTTTATTCTGCGTAATTTTCAAATCTGGAATAAATGCATCCAAATGTAACATTT
>VMBQ01003482.1:0-18761 GCA_007657795.1 Dreissena rostriformis
TCTCATATATCAATTTTGCAGCATAAAGGTAATCGTTTGTATACCGATATTACTTGAATTGAGAGTTAATGTAATGAGTGCTATTTTGTCACTTTTACTGCTGTTATATATACAATAAGGTATCAAAGATAATTACACTGTATACATTTATTATTATTTTTGAATAAAACAGTAAACACGAATGGCATTATTTAAAAAGAATAAAAAGGTAAACTCGAACTTATGACATTAGATCAACGAGCACTACATTGATTTACTGCACAACCACAGTGTGGGGTAAAAGTTATGCCGCTCTTTATGTATCGCCTTGACGGAAGCAAATGCTTTATTGATGTCCTCGTTTTCCCTACATTGCATTAAGGACACTGTCCATTGATGAGCGGAAATAAATGAGGGCCATGTTAAATCTATCGTATAATACTCGCCTGGTTTATTGCTTCATTTTTTTAGTTTACACGTTATTGATTCCAACCATTTCCGTTGCATCTTTTCTTAGGCAAGCAAAAGCGTTAATTGGCATATGTCGAGCGTTAAAAATAAAAATCTAGTGATTTATTCTATGAAAAAATGCATTTAATAGTTTTGTTTTAAGTTTCAGATTAACCTTTTATAGAAAATGTTACTAATCGGTTGACCGATTGTACATAATATTATTATGACATTAATTGTCTTCATGCAGTTATCTGAATAGAAATAATGCCTAAAGAATAAAATTATAGAGTAACAGTGAAAAACACACTGTTGATTTTGGTTTTGTCTGCAGATGATGATAACGATGATAATGATTTGTGATGAACAGTATCAAACATGTTTGATGACATATGCATACCCTTAAATAAATATTCTTAAATCTCATGTAATAATAGTTATAATTGATGAAAGAACTGTAAATAACGTGAATTGTGTTTGACCTCCAATTTTGAATGCCTGGCTGGTCAGGTATACAATTTAATTTCCTCAACTGAACCTTGTTTTAGGCAATTCAGCAAGCTGCTTAGCAACAAAAATCGCCGCCTCAACATATGTGTGTTGTTCTTATATATCAGCATCATTATACTTATTGACACATGCTTAACTATGTGAAAGTAATCTGCAGATCCTTGTGCCGGTCACATGAAAAGGGTATACTATGAAGCCACAATTTCTCTCATCTAGGAATTGGACTTCCATTTTTGGAGAATAAGCTTAAGATGGATTTNATACACATTTTGTACAACGGCTCGTTATTGGTATAACTTGTCTTTCAGTGAGACACATTAACACAACCGTTCAACAGTATTTAGGCTTTATATTGCGCTTGTAGAATATACGAACAAAACACACTATATAATCTACAATCGATCGCATAGTTAGCTACTTGAGTTGATACTGACAAGCGCTGGTCAATCATCTCGTTTGTAAGCTTTCGAGTGTACACAGTAGTTTGCAGTTTTGTTTCACACATACTACAAAATATGGATGAAAAAAATCTATATACATAACATTTTGCGATATTAACTACTTTTGCCTCTTGGCCAAATCTACACTCGATCGCATAGTTTGCTACCTAGGTTGATATTAACAAGCGCTGTTTGAAAAGCAGTATTACTTCAATGCTATGGTTTGGTTGTAAGATAAAATACTAGTATATGATGCATTGATGTAACAGATATGTAGGCACATTCGTATAGTAGAAGAAAATTCTCAGCAGCAGCTGGTCTGCAAACACTACAATGCGATTTTGCAGTTTGATACGAACGTGTTTTGTTCACGTGAAGTTGAAATGAAAATCTGTCGTGTCTGATCAATGAAATATATTTGATAAAATAACACAGTTGAAAGGCAGTAACATATCTAAGGTTGTGCTATGTTACAGCTCCACAAATAGTTATTCGTCTTGCAAGATACTGGAACAGATGTCCACATGTTATTGTATATTATCTGATTTAGGATATTTTGAGAAATTATGCAACAGAACATTTCTGCAAGATGTGAAAAAAATATCTATTTAAATGGGATTTCTGAGGTTTAGCCATCGCCGAAAGGCCAATGTTTCTTCGTTAATGCATGGCAAAAGTAAAGGCTATATGGTTTGCTAGTATGCTAGTCCGTATTGCATATTGCAAGGTGGTAAAGCGGCTCTTTTCATTTTGCTGTGAAAAGAACGGTCACAAGCCCGTATAAAACGTTGAGTGACACCTCTTGATCATGTAGCTTGTATGAAACGTGTTAACACAACCACAGTAGTTCAACGCAGAACGCTTTTCCTTCTTCGAGGGAGAAGAAATCTGGGTGCAAGTCCCGGCTTTGGTTATAACACAAATACTCGCTGCTCAGTTGCAATATTCATACTCTTACACAGTCAATATAATCTCGGGACCAAATGCCACTAGGCTCGATTTTGAGTTGCTACACTCATGATAAAAATGAACCAACACATTGACATTGAGTACGTGATTAAAATGTACCAGCAATTTTTCGCTAATCGGTATGTAGTAAAACTATTTGACAAATCTACGTTATAACCAGCACAGTTAAAATTTAACGTTTAAGCATTCGCTGATAATAGGCATGCAATAGCAATCCAACGCTGAAATGATTCACACTCCTACGCAATTAATTTTATCGCGGGACCAAATACCCATAGGCTCGATTTCGAGTTGCTATGCATATGCAGATGTTTTATTGTTGTCCCAGATTAGCCTGTGCAGTCCAGAAAGGCTAATCAGGGACACCACTCTCCACCTAAACTGGATTTTCGTTTAGAAGACACTTTCTATTAACAAAAAAATCCATGAAAGCGGAGTCTTACCTGATTAGCATGTGAAGACTGCTTTTGCGGAACTCAGCCAAGATATGGTCATAAACTATTAAAACAAATACCGGTAGTCTGAGCAAGTTTTATAATGACTGGACAAAAAAACGAGCGCTTCTATAACGTTAGCAAGCATTTTAGTTAATTTTGCCTATTTACCCAGTGTTTGATCTTGACTGGGATATCATTCAGATAAATGATATGACAAATATTCATGAATGTTGGGTAATAAATGTTGATTATTAAGTGTTGATAAGCTTTATCGTTACTTAGAACTAGTTTTAACTTCATATGATGCAGTTCAAAGCTCAGCCAAACTATCGTATTTACTTTGATCTAGTTGCATATTTGTTTATCCCACATGAACCAGATTTATACTCAGCAGAGATATATTTGGGACAAATTTTCTAACCATGATTCATGACGATTGACCTCTAGAGTATTCACAAGGTACATGTTAAAACGCACAATATATGGACGACAAATGACAAACGACGAACAAAAAAAGATCACTAAAGCTCACCAAGATCATGTGATCTCGGTGAGCTAATAAACTCAAATAATTGAAATCTCAAAAGACTGTTTTCATTATTTTAATTCGCATAAATTGATCGTAGCTATAATTAAGTTAATTTGTGTTTTTTTTATTATCCATTACCTTTGTGTTCCAATTGTAAAAATAAATAACTGGTTTCACAAACCAGTTGTTTTTATTGAACTCTAATATGTGTATGTTGTTATACAGTTTATTTAATTTTTGAAGGCGAATTTTTCGATATTGTTAAGACAATGGTGGGGTGCAAGAATTTTGACAGTTGTGTCCTTTGTAAATATTTATAGCATTTTTCTTAAAGGACCCTTTGGCTTGTATAAAACAGTAGGAATGTTCACACATAAATGGAATGGTTTGTATAGTATCACATGATTGTGGGTGTTTTTCTTTTTAACACCCAAATATGCGTTATGACGCGAGTGTAGTCTCTTAAAAAATACAATTTAATTAAGACCTTTTTTAATATATATTTAAGTTTTGAAGGCTTCATTTCCAACCAAACGATACTGATGAGCAGCAAACAATATACAACAAGAACAAACGCGAGTTACTCGCAGGCTGTTCTGGCTTTATGCTTGTTGCACATAGCCATTTTCACTTTGCTTCTGAGGGGGAAAGGGTTAACACAATTTTTTCAGAACCGAGCCTGTAATCCTTAGACACTGATTAGCAGCAACCAGTATACAACCTGAACAGACTGTGAGTAACTTGCAAGCTGTTCTGGCTGCACATAGCCATTTTCACGTTGCGTCTGTGTGGGACACGTATAGAATCATGCAACAAAACAAAAACAGTCTAAGAACAATAAGAACACATCTTGACTCAATAATATAGAATGGCTTCCAAAGAATCCTATATCTAATCTACAATAAATACATAAGCTTGCTCGCTCTGGGAAAACGGGGCTTAATGCATGTGCGTAAAGTGTTGTCTCAATTTCTTAAACTAGATTTTTAGCTTTTAACAAAAAGACAACATAGAAGCAGAAAGTGGCTCCCATGATTAGCCTGTGTGGACTGCACAGTCTAATCTGGAACGCAACTTCAAACACATGTATTAAAACCCGTTTTCCAAGGGCAAGGATCATATAGTGAGGTTTCTCTAAACAATATCTGAGCTTTTCCCATGTATTATTAAATCCCACGCCAATGAAATTGTTACAAAACACTAGGTGTTGTAAAAAAATACCTAAGTGACTTAACGATTAAACATGTCCTAAAACAACTACAAGCTTTCGGTTTACTATAGGTAAATACAAGATTCCTTTTCTACATGATAATATGCAACAACAAACTTACACGGTGCTTAACATTCTTCAATATGAGCCTAGCTCTGTGAAAATAGGACTTAATGGACGTGCTTGCAGTTTTTCCCCAGTCTGCACAGCCTCATAAGGGATGAGGCTTAAAGAAAGTTTCTTTTATACATAATGATAAAATATGACATTTCTGCAGTGTAATAACAGCAGTGAAAATAAACAAATTGTTATTTTAACCGGTGAAAATAACACATTTTCGGAACAACTTGTTCTATTTTTAGATTATCATATCAAGATTATTATGATCACGAGTGAATTAACATCGGTATTCCACCGAATCCAACAAATTTTCTTTTTATTGTATGCCTTTTTTTCACCGTTTATTTACATTGTAAAAGACTTTAGGGGTCGTTCATAAAGTAGGTCACGATGTTGTTTGACAATTTTTTACCCCTCCCCCTCCCTCCTGACACAAACTGTCACAAAAGCTTGGACCCCCCCCTAAAGTACTTCACAAACTTACACTTTCGAACATACTTTTTTTAAATTAATACCTATTTCAAATTTACTCCGAACAACACGTTCAGGATATACGCAATTCGTCTTATTTTGACATAAAACTAATTCAAATCTTTCACAAATGTTTTGAAAAATATTTTTCATTTCTACTGATTTTTTTTTATTTTTTTTTTTAAATAAGTGTGTGACATCACACATGGCCTGACCCCCTCCCCCATGTCACAAACTGTCACACTTTCTTACAACCCCTTACCCCACCTGGAGCGTGACATACTTAATGGACGGCCCCTTAACTGGAGAATTTCTCCGGAAGAGTGACATCATTTCGTCCTAAAAATGACGTCATTTTATGTATTGAAATGTATTGAGGCACGCCACGGTAGAAGGGGTAACTTTTCAGCGAAAGGGAAACAGCTGTTAATTAATTTCTTGAAAAGGGGAATAAAAGAAACATAAAGTTTGTTCATGACATGAAAAAATATCCTCTATATCTTCAAATATAAATTCACACTAGACGTAAAGGTCGTCCCAGATTGGCTTGTACGAACTTCACAGGCTTATCTGGAACTTCACTTTACTCACATGCATTGAGCCGTGTTTTCCCAATATCTAATCTAATATATTTAACATGCATACATATGCATTAAAACAGATTTCAAAATAAAAATCTATAGTATTCATTCCATCTGTGGTGATACAATGTTTATTTATAACGATTTTACAAAAGATACAATATTACTACAAAATGTGTAAAAAATATATTGTATTAATCTCATAAAGTACAGTGTTCCCGATTACGAACAAATCTGCATGATTCGCTCAGAAAAATACAAAAAAAATACAAACAAATTGCCTTGTTAGTACAATAGTTTAAATATAATACATAAGGTTAAATAACCGTATTTCAATAGAAAAGTTTACAAGCACTTTTTAATCATGAAATTGCATTATTTCTCCGAGCCGTATGATAACGATAAAATCCATAGTGTCCTCTTGTACCCCAAAAGTCTGCTGTGTAACCCATAATTTTAACTGCAGAGGATACATGCACCCTCCAAAAATTGTGTTGAGTTTTATTGTTTCAAATCTCATAGTATATTGTTATAATTATCATAGTGTATCATTGTTAGTCTTATAATGTATCGTTATAGATCTTTGAGTTTATTGTCAATTTTACGTATCGTAAGTTTAAATATTAAGGTGTCTCGGAAAATATTTCGTATAGCCATGACATACATGTAGTCATGCAACAGGTGTTCATTCAATTGTGTATTCTCTCCCTTGAATACATCATTAATTCTCCTGGTTCCCAATCCTCGCAAGGATTTTCTCCATTGCATGCATCATTAACTCCCCTATCAATCATCCTTGCCAGGATTCTCTCCCTTGAATAGATAATTAATGTCCCTTCTCTTAATCCTCTCCTCTCGCAATCTGAAACAGTAAAGGGAGATAATTAGAATAAGACCCTTCACTTTTAGTCTATTTCGATCTAAGAGTATACAAACTCTTTCAGTTTGTTTCTATCGTATAGAGAAATAATATTTCACTAGTAGTATAATAGTACCGTAATATAATAGTAGTATAACAAAGTATAATAGGGGTATAAAAGTAGTATAACAGTGGTAAAATAGAAGTATAATAGTAGCATAATGATAGCACAATAGCTGTACCATAGTAGTATAAACCTAATACAATAGCAGTTAAAAAGTATTATAATCGTAGTATAAACTATTATAACAGTAGTATATGTGTAATATAAAAAGTAATATAACGATATTATAATTGTAGTTTAATAGTTATGTTAAGGACTATAAACCTGTGTACACAGGCTACTCTGGGACTCTGGGACAACACTTTACAACATTGCATTAAACCTGTTTCCCCAGAGCGAGGCTCCCTATGCATCCCTTAAGACTTCATCCTCGAATGACACTGAATGTAAAACTCACTTTAACCTTTACAAGAGCTATAATTGTTACAAACATGACTCATACTAACACACTGTGTTATCAGCTCAGTTTAATGGCAAAACAATTGTGTGGATCATAGAGGATGATCAAGTCTAACACTTATACACTTCATGTTGATGGCATTTTGAAAGTTTAAAATTATTTGATTTAGACATATGGAAGCTGTTCGCTTCACAAACGTTTTAAATTTTGTGCAGAAAAATGGACCAACCTACAAACCAAACAACACACCGACTCCAAAAAACACCCTACTTGGGGAAAAATAAACAACACATACACCCTAATAGTTAAAATAGTGAAAGGCAGGATGATTGTTGCATGTTGATAACAACATTTACAAGGGTAGACACAATGATATGTAGTAATACTGAGAGAGCTAGCAATCATCACAAAACAATACGTTTCTAACATTTACAATTGTTGTGCTCACAAAACCATCATTTTACAAAACACTGTGACAGCATTGCAATCATCAAAACACAATAATTTCACGACAATCACAACAACTGTTCTCACAATACAATTATTTCACAACAGTCAACCTCACTGACCAGTCAAGAATTTAAGATTTAATTTCTAGATTTTCATTACAAACTGTATTTTACAACTGAGATTTTTTTTCAATATAGCATAAAAATCCATAACTTATGCTTAATACCCAAATAAGCAAGCTGATAAGACTCCTCTTAACTGAACTTGTTTGGGTTTAACCTCCAGATACAAATTTTGACCTTTTCGTAGTCCATTAGAAAACCAGATTAAATTTAAGATATCTCTAGATAGATTCAAGTTTTAAAGGCTTATTGTCCAATTATAAAAGACTGATGAGCAGAAAAAAGCACAAAACCTGAACAGACTGCGAGTAACTTGCAGGCTATTATGATTTTTTGCTGGTTAACATTTGCTTATGTGAAAACTTGAAGCATGTGAAATCACACATTTTAACAATTTCTATCTCAGTGTAAGACTTTGCATGCATACCATGGTCAGTGAAGATCTCACAACTCACGTGAATCATTTCATCATCATCGTCATGATCATTGCTAGTGCCAGCTTTGCCATTTGACCATTTGACCCCTTCTTGTAGCTCATAACCAAAGCCATGCTGTGCATAAACAGCAGCCTTAGAGTATCAGAAACTATTGGCATACCATTATGCTTTATAGACAAGAAAATGAGCTGCATTGCGAAAAACATAGTTACCAATTCAAATGGGTTTTCAAAGATGTTTCATGATTACCTAGTTTATGTAAGCCTGTGAACCAGTTTCAAGCACAGACTACAAAATATTAAGATAACAATTCTGAGTTTCATTTAGATTAAGTCATAAATGTGGCATCAAGAGTGGTAAGTTTTTATTCCAGATTTGACCATGTGACCTAGTTTTGGATGCATCTGACCAAAATCGAAACTCGATCTAGATATTGTCAAGATAAACATTCTTATTAAGTTTCATCAAGATTTAGTCATTAATGTTGAGTCTATAGTGGTAAGAAGATTTTTAAACGATTTGAAGTGGTGACCTTAGAAAACAATATGTGAACATGTGGTTAAAGTGTAAGAAATACAGTGTTTAATCCAAAAAGAACACATTCTGTGTGCGCTTCACCTACCTGCATGATCGTGTCCGTGTCAGCAAGTGCTTGTTTGGCGAGGTAGCGCTCACGTTTAATCTTCAGAGAGAGGCTTCCTGGGACATCAGGTACCAGGATGTCAATCAGTCGGCAGATACCAAACACAACGTGCTGAAATAACAGAGTGAATAATGTCGAATTTGCGGGAAAAAATATACTTTAAAAAAAAATCATAAATACAGTGTTTGAAATAATTTTGATCTAATATACAATGTTCATTTACTGGTCTTTTACACACAGAATAATTGAGAACAATATGAGCCTCGTTCTGGGAAAACTAATGCATGTAAGTAAAAAGTCGTCCCAGTTACTGTTAATTACATTTTACATCTTATATTAGGTCAACATTAATTTAATCACCGTTATTATGAATTGTAATAAAACACATTTTAATTCCTTTTTTCTGTTAATCATTTTCCTCTTTTATTTTTTTTAGAAATTTGATGTTTAATATGAACTTCGGTTTACACATTAATCGTCTTCTGTGTCTATGTATTTTTATCAATCGTTAATTTCGCTGGCTATTCTGTGCAATCGAAGTCTATTTTCGTACCCATTGTTAATAATAATAAGTGGCTCTTGCCTTTTGATTTCAAAAGTTTGTTTAGTTCATTTAAGGGTGGAAAAATATTGAGCTTACCAAAGACACAGTCAAATATCGTTGTTAAAACATGTTTCTATATTTATGTGCACAAATTTAGATCAACCAAATTTTGCTCTTGAAAAATTATAAGGTAATACAGCAAGAAACATGGAAATTACAGGGTTTCAATATCTAAGATATTCATTTAATTTACATTTATATTGATTATACATAATTGTGCAATACCAAGATAGACTCGCATGTAAGCTACCTAAACACAAAATGTAATGCAAGTCATGTACTTAGATATATTATTGAGCAGAAAACTAATTCTCTATTTTAATTTACAGAAGCATTGACCTTAAAACAACTAGTCATAATTCAATATCATGATTGTTCAGAAAAACTTGGCACGTTACACCAAAGAGGAAATCCGTGTTATAGTGTGTACTTCAATCTGATTAATTGAACCCTATTTTTTCCGTAAATGAACGTAAGTTTTAATGATAACGTTTGCTTCTAATTTTGAGAAAAACGCTTGGTATACATTTAAGCTACTAACACACAAATGTTTGGTACACTACATCTATATCCAAACTCAAGTAATTGAAACTATAACCCGACTTGCCTAAAATTTACTCCTGTGTTAAGTCTGCATATAAGAAACCGACGCACGAAATACCTCAAAACTAAATCAAAACTAAAAATATTTACTAAAAACAATTTTCTATTTTTAGAACCAGTGACTTTCAACTTAACCAGACTGGTCCCAATGCAGTTATTGAGCGTAAGCCATGATTATATGTTTATAACAGCCACCTTTACCTATACCTCATAGCGATCCAAGCAAGCTTGGTTATTCTAAGTTTCACTAACACTGGTAAATGCAAATAAAGATATGAAGTGGAATCTAAATAATTGTTTTTGTATTTAAGTAACCCTGACTTTTACCCCTGTGACTCGAAATGCAATCCCAAGCTAGATATGTGTATGAGCTAACTTAATAATTTCAGAGCATAATCTCCATATAAACTCAATTCCTTTAGCAGAAACTGTTTTTCTATTTAAGCAACAGTGATCTTGATTGGCTCAAAATGTAATCTCAAGCAAGTCCTTCATATAAACTACCTACATACAAAATTTCAGAGCAATATCTCCATGCAAACTTAAGTTATTGATCGGATACTGATTTTCTATTAACAGAAACAGAGACCTTCACCAGACATGCCCAAAACATATCCCAAGGTGTATCTCCATTAAAGGTTGTCTCATTCCAAAGGTTTCATCCCAAGGTGTATCTCCATTAAAGGTTGTCTCATTCCGAAGGTTTCATCCCAAGGTGTATCTCCATTAAAGGTTGTCTCATTCCAAAGGTTTCATTCCAAGTTTTATCTCCATTAAAGCTTGTTTCATTCCAAAGGTTTCATCCCAAGGTGTATCTCCATTAAAGGTTGTTTCATTCCAAAGGTTTCATCCCAAGGTGTATCTCCATTAAATGTTGTCTCATAACAAAGGTTTCATCCCAATGTGTATCTCCATTAAAGCTTGTCTTATTCCAAAGGTTTTATCCCAAGGTGTATCTCCATTAAAGCTTGTCTCATTCCAAAGGTTTTATCCCAAGGTGTATCTCTATTAAAGCTTGTCTCATTCCAAAGGTTTCATCCCAAGTTTCATCTCCATGTTAGCTTGTCTCATTTCAAAGGTTTCATCCCAAGGTGTATCTCCAGTAAAGGTTGTCTCATTCCAAAGGTTTCATCCCAAGTTTTATCTCCATTAAAGCTTGTCTCATTCCAAAGGTTTTATCCCAAGTTTTATCTCCATTAAAGGTTGTCTCATTCCAAAGGTTGTATCCCAAGTTTCATCTCCATTAAAGGTTGTCCTATTCCATAGGTTTCATCCCAAGTTTTATCTCCATTAAAGCTTGTCTCATTCCAAAGGTTTCATCCCAAGTTTCATCTCCATTAAAGCTTGTCTCATTCCAAAGGTACCATCCCAAGGTGTTTCTCCATTAAAGCTTGTTTCATTCCAAAGGTTTCATCCCACGTTTTATCTTCATAAAAGCTTGTTTCATTCCAAAGGTTTCATCCCAAGTTTCATCTCCATGTCAGCTTGCTTGCTATATCAAACGTTTCATCCAAGATTGGTTAATGCAAAATAAAGTCATTGACTGGAAACACCTAGCCTGCCATAACCCAATATCACAACCAGGTTTTCAACGAAATATAACACCTGGTTAATTATTTTAAAAGTCAGTGTAATTGTGTAGTACTAACACATATATAAAGCATTGAAATATTAAACACTATACCAGTAATTATTATAAAGATAACCTTGAAATATTTAACCCAAATAATAGTTATTTTTCTGTCTCGGCAACTTTGAAATAACAAGATTTATCTGTACATGATTTCCTTATATTTGACTGATGTGAAATATCTTTATAGCAAGGAAGGTTTTTCTTTGTTAATCTAGAATATATATTAGTTTTGATATGTGTAGTTCTATTTTCGGCTGATATAATACTTTTGAAACACAAGTTTCATTATTGCTTTATTAATTCCTTCAAACTGTGATATATACATGTATGACATCTCTGTTCAGATACTATAGATTTGTGCACATGGTAGTGGACTTAATACAACGGAGCTTTGCTTCGGGAAATGGGGCTTACTGCATGTGCGTAAAGAGTCATCCCAGATTAGCCTCTGCAGTCGGCACAAGCTAACAAGGGACGACACTTTCCGCATTAAGTGGATTTTCGCTAAGAAGAGGCCGCCTTAAAACTTAAAATACCATAAATGCGGAAAAAGTCGTCCCTGTTTAGACGGTGGGGACTGCATATGCTAATCTGCAATGACACTTTACGCACATGCATTAAGACCAGTTTTCCCAGAGCTCAGCTCAACTGTGTACCTCAAAAGCAATGACAAAGCCAAGACGGACAGCCAATAAATGCCAGAAAAACATGGTGAAGTTGCCTTCATTGTCTCGGAATCCCTTGTACCTGGAAAAATATCAGTGAACACTTTCAAACAATTACATCAGAATCACAATACGATCATTAAAATCACCATAGAATCATCAAACTCACTATAAAATCATCAACATCGCTATAAAATCATGATTATTACTATTTCGACCTACTCACCTACCTGCATGGCAGACTGAGGGTCCCATTCGGGGCCAGTGCCAAGGTAAAGTTGGTGTACCCCTCCAAGTTCCTGTTATACTGGTACTGGTACAGCAATCTTGGCAGGAGCTCCGATGTAAACGCGATCAGGAATGCCTGCAAACACATAGGGGGTTGACCAAGTTTGAAAGTAGGTCATTTTTTTTTCAGAACAAGCACATGCGCATAGTAACAAGTCTTAGCAATCAATCAGAAGAGCCGATACTATGAGACAATAGTACATGAAACAAATTACTACAGGGAGCTAAGTCTAGCCAGTATTTTGTCAAAACATTTGTATTTGTTCACTTCCAAAATTCGTATGTATTCATTAAGAGGGCCGATACAACGGATAGACATGCTATGAAAGGTTTGCTGGGAGAATTATTTATGGAATGCCTAATTTGGGGTTAACCAAGAATGAGGACCTTCTGAATTTAGTCAAAGTCCTAACGTGGGCCCATGTCAAGGTCAAAAGTGTTGATTATGTTCATAGATAACATCCATAAAAGTATCAAAGCTTTGTAGCAGGTATGATGTTAGAGGAAATGCTTCAGTTTGGGTTGAGCAAGACTTTGGACATTCTAAATTAGCGTTTAAGTCCAAAAGTAGGTCAATGTAAAGGTGAAAATGAGGTCAAGTGATGTGGGTGTATTGAAAGTGCACGTCATTTAGGGTTAACCTCGTACCAACAGATGAATTGACAAGCCATATGCTATATGCCTTTCGGAATCATTGGACGACAGGGGCATAAAAAGGCATATGATATTGTCTCCATGGCTAAAAAAAATGGTTTGGTATCTGATATCATATTCTCCAAACATAATTGGACTCAGATTAGCAAATGCGAAAAATATTAACTTATTTCGCCGATGTTTTCTACTATAATAAGTTATTTCGGCACTGATGAAGCATATCTTATCTTACAGAATAAATGTGTATAAAGACAATACTGGTTCCTACATTACTGATGACAGCTATCTGCGCCAGTCCGTCCATAATGGAGAACCAGACACCAATGTTCTGCGCTCGGTCAGCCACCGGTCTGCGGGTTTCACACACAAACTTCTGGGCATCCAGCCGTATCTCCACCCAGTTGTTTAGGAGAGCAAACAAGGGAGCCAATGGGAAGGCTGCCACAAAGATTGTAATGAAACCAAACTGCAAAACTGCAAGAAAGACAAGATTACATGTGTTTTTGAAGAAAAAGTAACCAAAAGACTAATGGAATTGAAGAAATAAAATTCTAAACAACATAAAATATAACTGTTTTCGTTGATAACAATCCACTAAAAGATCTTATAGAAATGTTAATGTTTGAACTTTTGTAAAAGGACAAGTCAATTTAAGCACCTGATATTCTTCAGGATAATAAATCAATCAAAAGAAGCTTAAATATAAGTATGACATTACAGTTAAGATATGTTTTTTATATTTATGTTACTGTATATGCAATATATAAAAACCAACCCTTTAGAAGTCCCCAGTTGGTTTAATCTCTAGAAGCTACATCAATCTCATTTAAACAACAAGATACGTTCAGTATAAGCTAATGCCCTCATTGCTACAACCAACCCATTTTGAGGCTACAACCCACACTCATTTTAAGGCTATAACCCATTATTTCAAGGATACAACCAACCCATTTCAAGGTACTCTGCAAACAGTCCCTCATTCTCTATCAACTGGAAATCTTCCTCCCAGCGTGACTGGATGCGAGATTTATCCACCTTTATCTTCATACGATGAAAGAATGCCTTCATCTTCCTGACACAGACAAGAATCAAATAAGACTCGCTCTGGGAAAATTGTGCATAATTCATGTTCATAAAGTGTAGTCCCAGATTAGTGCGGTCCGCACAGTCTTATCTTGGATGACACTTTATGCCTAATCTAGATTTTTGCTAAGGAGAGACTTCCTTTAAAAGAACATTATCCATAAAAGCTGAAAGTGCTGTTCCTGATTAGCCTGTGTATGGCACTTAACACACATACATTAAGCCCTGTTTTCCCAGATCTAGGCTAACATATTTTACCCCCTCATGTTGCAAAAATACCCAGTAATTTGGTATATTTGAGACCTCATGTCTATAGCACAATATAATACAACTTGGTCCATTGCAGAGTTTTGACAAGCAATTTCAATGGTAACATTTGAACACTTGGTTACCAAATTGAACACATTTTAACAATCATTTCAATTAATCAACATTAACAGATAATAAAAATTGTAACACGCGTTTTCATTGGTCATTATATAAACTATGAAGTAGCGTACGGTACAATAATTTCCTGTGCGTTGTTTATCATTTGCTTTCCAATCATGATGACTGCCAACTGCTGGGCTAACTCCACCAGGCAGCCCCCATTGTTACACTGTCAACAAACATGCAATATAGTTATGAAATAATGTTCCATTTAGTTAAGTCTGTCTTCCAATATTGAAATAATTATTGGGAGTGTAGGTGCATTTGAAATTTAATCAGGATGGTGTTAGCCCAAGTACACATGAGAATTACTTAATTTAGGTTAAAATAAATTTTTCAATAAAAAAAAATCCAATTTTGAAAATTTCATCATGACCAGGATTTTCAAAAGTCACCACCAATGTAAATATTTTAACTGTTATTCCTGCTTAATGAAATTGTTCATATAACAGATGTACAAGTTTGGCTCGTTTTTATAATTTTGGAAATGGGTGGATTACAACACCTTTTTGGAGCATTTGGTTAAGCCAATAAACTGGTTTTATGCATTTTGTGTCACTCTAAGTCATGTATTTGGTGAAGAAAGACATACAGTATGAACAGTAAGGAAAAATAAATAAAACAACCACCAATCCCTACGTTCGCAATGGTAAGGAAAATAAATATTGTTGTCTTGATAATTCGATCATTTATCTTTTTCCTTTTTGTCTTTTAAAATGTGCTTGTATAGAGTTTCATTTCTGCTTGTCCCATTCTGCAACCAATACCACACAGTTTTGAATGGGAAACGGCTAATAAACCATATCATTGGTAATTAGGCTGGCATTTCACTTAAGAGTTTTGTTAATAAAATGTACTTACATCCTCACTTCTTAGGCCAAAGAATGTCGTGTAGTGACCAGGGTATCCAGCTAACCTTGACATAGAAGAAAACTTGATTTAAGTTTAGTTGTATATTATAACAAGACATTGTGTCCATGGGACACGGATGTGCCCACATTCAACTTTTTACTTAAAACCCAACTCATGTAAAAAAAAAACAAGCTGTTTGTGGCCAAATTTGTCTTCTGACCTCTAAGTGTGACCTTATCGTTGAGATGAACAAGAAATACACAAGGCACTTTGTCTGCTCATGATTGTCATTTGTGGTCAGTTAATTTGAAATTGCATGATGGATGACAAAGTTATAACAAGGACAAGGAGACAGGTTTACACACAAAAAGGGCTCAGGTTAGTCATTTGTGGAAATTAGAATTTCATGATAAATGACAAAGTTACAGTGCAGATATTGTTTCAACCAACTTGCTCTTCCTACTTGCCCTTGAACTAAGACTCGTCCTACTTTCTTGCCCTTTAACTTACTCTCTTCCTACTTACTTGCCATTGAACTAACATGCTCTTCCTCCTTGCTAGCCCTTGAACTTACTTGCCCTTAAACTTACTCTCTTCTTACTTACTTGCCCTTGAACAAACATGCCCTTCTACTTACTTACCTTGAACTAAGACTCTTTCTACTTACTTCCCCTTGAACAAACATGCTATTCCTACTAACTTGCCCTTGAAGAAAGCTATGTAGATGATGGATGAGTAGAAGTTAACAAACTGGAAGAGGAACACCTTGAAGGTCAGATGGTCTTCAAACTCTGTCTGGGTACGGTGCATCTCTGAGCATCAAGAGAGAGAGAATGTACTTAATACCTTTAGTAAAGTTTCTTCCCTTTAGTTAAGTTACTTCCCTTGTACATTCGAACTATGTCTTGGTTCAATACATCTCTAAGCAATCATTGTTTATTGTTTGTTGACAAGATGCCTTCTTCTGGGAAAAATGTGCTTAATGCATGTGTGTACGGTTGTGTTCCTGATTAGCCTGTGTAGTCCGCAATCTGGGAGGAAACTTTTCGTTGATATAGAATTTTTATATTAAAGAAAGTCTCTTCTAAACGAAATTCCAGTCGGACTGTAAAGACTTCGTGAAGAGGCAGGTAAGACCTGTAAATAAACTCTGATATACAAACACACACGAAAATCCAGTACAGACGGAACTGCATTCCACACAAGCTAATCGGGGACAAAACTTTGCGCAAATGCATTCAGCCCAGTTTTTCCAGAATGCGGATCATTCAAAGAAATCAGTTATCATATATGAAAACTTTCATGGAACAAAGTGTTTTTAAAAAAGATATTTGAATAGAATGTTCTATTTATTTTATGTATTATTACAATTTTAGATAATAACCATGATGTTTATCATAACTAATAATCAATTTAATGTGAATAAAATGCATGCTTATAACTATAACCTTAAAACAAACCAACAATCTTGTAAATAAAGCAATGAATAAAAAACATCCAGAATATAAATATAGCGATTCTACTTATCATAATCACCGTCACTTTTTCCCACAGATAAAAAGGTAACACTAACGTACCTACCCCATTGTGTCATTTTTAATGCCAGTTTTTCATACACTCGCCCCAGGGCCATTATGCATACAAGATTGACAATGGCCGACGAGAATGAGGCTATAAGCTGGGCCTGTGGACGTGTGCTAGCGTGTTGAAACAGTGGTATGCTGACCAGCACTCTGTACACGATCACCGCGATGATGAATATAATCACTAGCGTCATCTGAAATATCACAGCAACAATTAATATCATCACTAGTGTCATCTGAAATATCACAGCAACATTCAATATCAGCACTATTGTCCTCTGAAATATCATAGCAACATTCATTATTATCACTAGCGTCATCTGAAATACATAAAACAAAACAAAACTACCGTTAAGTTTCATATTTTATTTAAGTGACACATAGTACATACATTTATTAGTTATTATATATAATTTCGAATCAAACAGTACTACCCAGCCATGCAAATGGCTTACGAGTCACTAATTAGACATGGATAAGTGTAGCCGTCTTATGTGTGTTAAAGAGTATATATAGTAAAATAATCACCGATTTGATAGGATATCGCATTTATAAATGTCATAACAATTGTGTATAATAGCCATAATAAAGTCATATCGTCACAAACAGTATACATTATTGTTTAAGTAGCAATCGTATAAATGCTTGGTTACATAAACTTAATTCAACTTTTAGGGAATGGGGCCGATGGCGGTTGGATTGGAAAAAAACGTCGTTTTTACTAAATAGGGAAATTGGTGGTGTTGTTTTTTTGCTAACNAGAAGATAAAAAAAAGCCTCGTTCTGGGCAAATTCGGCTTAATGCTAAGCGTAAACTGTTGTCTCAGATTAGCCTGGGTTGAATGCGCAGGCTAATATGGGACCATACTTTATGCCCACACATTAAGTTCGGTTTTCCCAGAGTGAAGATTGAAAGATCTTTCTTCTAACTTAGCAATTAAATAAAATGCATTATTTATTAGAGATGTTTACTAAATCAAAGAACAATTCTGTTTTTTTTTATAGTGGACACTGGTGTGTTCTAATTTACGAAGTTGTGTTCTGATTGATAATATACTCTAACATTTTAGCATTCGGATCAATCGTGAACATTAACCCTTGAGTTTTCTGATAGGCAGCGAGGACACTTACGCAGGTGTATTCTCATTGATAGTGAACACTCCGTACAGGAACACAAATATGCCAACCAGGGATGCTGGCAGCAACCACGCTGTGTAGAAACCTGAATACAATGGAATAAAGAATATATAAGCCTTGCTCTAGAAAAATAGGACTTAATTCATCTGAGTAGTGTCGTCCCAGATTAGCCTGTGCAGTCCACACAGGCTAATCATGGATTTCACTGTCCGCTTGTAAGGTATTTGTCGTTAAAAGGAAGACTCTTCTCAGCGAAAATCCAGTTAAAGCGGAAAGTTTTGACCTTGATTAGATTGTGCGGACTACACAGGCTATGCTGGAACACAACTAATAGTAAAGCATTAACCCCGTTTTCCCATAGCGAGGCTAATCTATATTACAAAACTTTATCAATATAAATAAACATGTTCAGAATATAAATTAACGGAAAATGCGTCGTCTATAGCACACAAATGCCCACAGATTCCAATTGTGTCTCAAAACTCCACTTATCCACTTA
>VMBQ01003482.1:22086-43785 GCA_007657795.1 Dreissena rostriformis
CAGGATATTATGCTAGTTTGATGTTATGACAGCTTGTATCTGCTAAACTATTGGTTTTGCAATACATAACAGGTTGTATCTGCTAAACTATTGGCTGTGTAATACGATTGCACAAGAGGCGTAAGAATAGTATATACCTTTTAAATTATATTTAAAATATATATATATTTTTTTTTTTGACACATAAACTCAAATTGTTTTGAAAGTGTTGGTGGTGCAATGACGATTTATTACTGGTATTTCCATTATATTAGTCAAATCGTTAACAACAAAAAGAAATCATATCCCAGACAAATAAATGTTGTCTATGGATGGGTGCAACTCTCTTGATATATGGTGTAATCCTGAAAGAAAAAATTAAGTGTAGGGTAATTGCTTTTATGCATTGAAATTCTCATCATTAATATCTATACCTGAAGTTTCATGTTGAAATCTTGTAAAGTACCTGAGCTATAGCCCATACAAATTGCCACATACGAAAACAACACAGGGCAATAACTCATATTTAAGAAAGTTAAGGGTTATGGTTCTTGTGCATGACACTTTTCCCCATCAATTTCTACACACCCATTAAGTTTCGTGTTGAAGTATAGTATCATATCTGAGATATAGCCCTAAAAAAGTAACTTCATACAAAATCAACAAAGGACAATAACTCTTTTTTAAGAAAATGTACGGTTATGATTCTTAAGCATGGCACTTCTCCTCATTGCTATCAATACACCAATGAAGTTTCATGATGATATCTTATATAGTGTCTGCGATATTGACCTTAAAAGTAACATCATACAACAAAACAAAGGGCAATTACTCTTATTTAAGAACGTGTATGGATGTGGTTCTTGTGCATGACACTTCTCCTCGTTGATATCTATACTCCCATGAATATTCATGTTGATATCTTATATAGTTTATGAGATATAGCCCTGAAAAATGTGTGAGAGAAGGACAGACTGACTGACTGAAAGAATGACAAACTGACGAACACTGCCAATTCAATATTCTTCCGCCTTTTGCAGAGAGTAATTAGGTTTTAAGATCATTTTCCGTCAATTTGGAATAAATTAAACAAATTATTACCACTACTTCGTTCATTC
The DNA here is from genome assembly GCA_007657795.1 of Dreissena rostriformis. NCBI lineage: Eukaryota > Metazoa > Mollusca > Bivalvia > Myida > Dreissenidae > Dreissena > Dreissena rostriformis. The sequence continues at coordinate 23,184 of VMBQ01003482.1, forward strand.
TCTTTTCCTTTCTTATGTGAGTGAATTGAAATATTTGTGGTTGCCAGTGGTAAAGCAGCAGTACTAAAACTAAATAGGCCTCGCTCTTCGATAATGGGGCTTAATGAAAGTGCGCAAAATGGTATCTTAGAATAGCCTGTGTTGTCCAAACAAGCTTATCAGGGACGACACTTTGTTGCTTTTATAAAAAAAAATTGTTAAAAGAAATTCCCTTCTAAACAAAAATTCAGTCAAAGTGGAAAGTGTTGGACCTGATTAGCCTGTGCAGCACAGGTGAATATGGGACGACACTTTATGCACATGCATTAAGCGAAAAATTTGAAAAGCAGGGCTCCTTATATCATTACCTCCTGCAAATTCAATGGCAGGAAATCATGTAAGAGAGGCAGAGGGAGAGAGATCAATACAAAACTCTCACTGTGGAAGTTGAGAGTGTGGCTTATCAATTATTTCGTATTTCAAGGAATTAGAAGTCTCGAAACTGTGAACAAAAAAGGCTAATCCTGGCTAATCCTGGCTGATGCTCTTTGCAGAGACGTTTGAAATTCTCCATGGGGTTGAGTCTTTCCCTGGAAAAATAGGGCTAAATGCAGGTGCATTTTGGCTTTTATTGTAGTTTTTGTCTTATGAATATCAAGTTAAGGCGGAAAGTGTCGTCCCTAAATAAGCATGTGTGGACTGCACAGGCTTATCTTGGATGACACTTTACGCACATGAATTAGGTCAAGTTTTCTTAGAAAGAGGCTCAATTATGCAAAATCACTTCCAAAATACAGCAATTCCTGATGTGTTGGAAATCGCCAAGATCACATTTTATGAATTATTTTTCAAAGTAGGACTTCGTCAGAGCGTTTTGTCTCCTGACTAGGCATACGTTACGCATGGTAACTGGGATATTGCCAAAAGCACACCATACCTTCCCATTACACTTTCATAGCTTATAATGATTACAAACAATTATGAAGTAATTTTCCATATATGATGTTTTCATTATTATGTCTTTCCAGGTACATATTTGCTCAACGTTTTAAATTATGTAACATATATTCATTGACAGGTAACCTGAAATCAGCATCATAATTTAAATGGCAGACTTAGATGCATGGCAGACGTCATGCAGATTCCACATGGTTGAATTTCTGCTATGGTCAATACACAATAAGAATTGAAGTAATTATTATAAAGTAAAAGCCACATTTAGTTTCCTGGAGACCAGTACACATATTTTCCTTTAAAGCCACATAAATACTCAAACTCAACAAATAGTTTTTAAAATATTTCGTGAAATAAAGTTAGCCCATAAAACATCAGTGTTCCATATAGCAATAGCAAAAATTCCAACGTTAGAGGTGGTATGGTAACATAGATTTAAAGTGATACAAAATGCTCGTTTATATTTTTTGTGAGAAACATTTACAAGCAAACGCGAGATGAACATCGGGCAGCGTCGGAAGCACGACGTAGTTTTTATGAACTGAACAAAACCAATCTCGCGTTCGCTCATAAATGTTCGTATATTGTCGCAGGAAATTCACATGGAATATATTGTCACACAAAAAAACACTTGCATTTTGTATCTCGTTTAATCTATGTTGCCAGACCACATATTGCGTTGAAATATTAACTATTGCTATTAGGAATAAAGATTTTCATGTGTTAACTTTATTTTTAGAAATGTACGAAATATTCGTTGATTTAAACTGTTTATTGGCTTTTAAGGCCAATATCAGATAACTCACAATTTAAGGAAATAATTTGGCTGATAAAGAACTTGTTGCACGTCCGAATAGCCAAAACAAGGGTGGTCTACCATCAAAGGGACATACAGACAAAATCAGAAAAACAAGAATTGCATTCAGCTTTTCTGGAAATTTCCAGGATCTTAAGAACTTAAGAATACTTGAAACTAAATTTTACTACCTTGAAAATTATATCTCTCCAAAAAGCTCAATCTTGTTATTAATTAAAAAATATCCAAAGAGCTTCATCCTGGGAAAACCGGGGTGAATGCATGTGTGTTTTACCAGATAAGCATATGCAGTCAGGGACAAAACATTCAGACTTCATGGTATTTGTTGTGTTCATGAAGTCTCTTCTTAGAGAAAATGTACTCTATGCGTTAAGTGTCGTCCCTGATTAGCCTGTGTGGACGGCACAGGCTTATCTGGACTGACACTTTAACCAAATGCATAAAGCCCGGGTTTACTAAGAGCGAGGCTCGTATTAAAGCAACAGTTTCTACTCACGTCATGCAAAGGAAAGGCGGCAGAGTACACTCCCTCCTTTAGGAGCCGCTCTACCCCTATCTCGGCTCGCTTTATGATGCCGTACGCTGCTTTGGCGAGGATCTCCCACACAATACGGCTCCTCTGAGTGGATGGGAAAAATGTCTCATGATTGTTGCTGCCCAGAAACCTGCATATGAAAAATACATCAAGTGATTGTCAGGGAGGAATCTGCATATGGAAAAAAAAACATATTGTGTGTGGAAGGGATGAATCTGCATATGGGAAACACATCTATTGTGTGAAAGGGAGGAACCTTCATATATAAAACACATATAATATGTGTAAGGGACGAATTTGCATAAAGAAAACACATATTGTGTGAGGAAGGGAGGAAATCAATATGGAAAACGCATCTAGTTTGAGTAAGGGATGAAATTAATATGGAAAACATATCTAGAGTGTGGAAGAGAGGAATCGGATTTGGAAAACACATCCAGTGTCAGGAAGGGAGGGAGAAACACATCTAGTATGTGGAAGGGACGATTCTGCATATGGAAAACACATCTAGTGTGAGGAAGGAAGTAAATCAATATGGAAAACACATCTAGTGTGAGGAAGAGAAGAAATCAATATAGAAAACATATCTAGTGTGTGGAATGGAGGAACGTGCAAATGGAAAACAAATCTAGTGTGTGGAAGGGAGGAAATGGATATGGAAACCACATCTATTGTGAGGAAGGGAGAAGGCTGCGTTTAGAAAACACATCTAGTGTGACGATGGAAGGAACTTGCATATGGAAAACAGGTCTTGTGTTTGGAAGGGAGGAAGCTGCATATGGAAACACATCTAGTGTGAGGATGGAAGCACATTAGTATGGCAAACAACTGAAAAACATCATGTACACACCCATTATTTTTCCATCAATCCATCAATACTATTTTCCATCCTTCCGTCCATTGATGCATTTCAGTCAAACAATTTAATCATTCTAACTTGGATCCACTCATGAATCCATTATATCCATTCTAACACATTAATCCACTTATCCATCAATCCAATGAAATCCAATCCATCCATCTATACAATCATATTCCACCCACTCATCTATTTTTATATGAACACGAGCTGTGTTTGTGAAACACAATGCCACCTACTGCACTTTTAGAGAAATTGTAAGGTCCAATGCCCGTTACTTTGTACAAAAAAAATCAATGGACTGTAAAGAAACTAAAACTTGATCTGTTAGTCATGTAGTAGACTCAAACACAAAATAAAAGGTCAGCATCTGAAAGCATTTCGAAAACACATCCCAAAAAGTGGTATTAAAAAAAAAAGTCCATCTCCAGTAACTTCTTTAAAAGTAAATGGACCAAAACGAAACTCGAGCTTGATCTGTAAGTCATGCAGGTAGACTCACATACCAAAACTCAAGTAAATAACTGAAAGGAATAAAACCTCCTGAAACAGAATACCCAATGGACGGACGGACAGATGGATTACAGAAGCACAGTCTGACTGCTTTAAGAAACTCCACCCTGGGCATAAAAACAATGTGTTACTTTTTGTGCGAGGGAGAAACTTATGTAATCTTTGACTGGTAGAGAGATGCATTTCAAGACCCCATTAACCCAATTCATAATACGCAGGTCATTGTATGACAGTTAACGTTTTACAGATTTTAAAGTTTTGCACATCACTTCACATTCTTTCTTGCAACTGTTGTGCAATATCTACCTGTTGAGTTTGGACTTTTTGAAGGGGCATGTGTAGACGTCTAGTGGTTTGTTTGGCACCTCCACATGCATCATGTTGTGGATGTGGAGAGCCTTCAGGATCGTGTCAGAACAGTTGGAAGATGGGTTTGGGTGCGCCTGACGATGGCAAACAAAATAATTTAACCGCGCTCTGGGAAAATTGGGTTTAATGCATGTGTAAAAAGTGTCGTCCCAGATTAGCCTATGCAATCCACACAGGCTAATCAGGGATGCCATTTTCCGCCTGAACTGAATTTTTGCTTAAAAGAGACTTCCTTTGAACAATGAAATTCATTAAAGCTGAAAATATCGTCTCTGATAAGCCAGTTTGGACTGCAAAGGATAATATGGGCAGACACTTTTCCAACATGCATTAAACTCATTTTCCCAGAGCGAGGTTCAAATTTTATGACATCTTTTTTGTTTGATTAACAAAAGAGATGTCCCTCTATCAGTCACATGGTACTATATTATACAAAAAACAAGAGGACCATGATGGTCCTGGAGTCGCTCACCTATTTCACACGGCACCTGGTAACAAAGGGTCATAACTCCTTCATACCGGTAAATTGTCCAATTAAAATGAAAATTGAGTGGACACAAGTAGGGCACCGATAGGTCATTCTGTAGTAATAATGTGAAAATCCTCTAAGTAGTTTCAGAGGAGTTGTGATAACAAGATTTTCTCCCTATATCTTCTATAAAGTTAAAAGTAACAAAGGGCCATAACTCCTTCAAAAATTGTCCGATCAAAATGACAATCAGGTGGATACATCTAGGGTACCCATAGATCATCCTATTTGTGAAAGGAAATATCGACGATACAGCAATATATCGATTTATGGGTGTTTGGTGCTATGACTCGCTTAAAATAAGTTATAAAAATACATTAACTCTTGGCTATTATGTTTAAAAACCTAAATATAACTGCATTATTCTTAAGTTGTTAGATGTAATGTACATGTACAGGGTAAATTAAATAGTGTTATTAAAATAATGAAATTGTGTCATAATATAGTGGAATCTATATAAAAACAAAGAACAGCCTGCTTTATGTTAAAATTTCAACCTGTGAGGTAATTAGATAAACGATACTCAATATTTCAAAATTGATATTGAAAACGAATCGGCAATTGCATATCGTTGATATATTGTCGAAATCGATTACATCCCTACTAAAAACATACCATGAACATATTATTGCAAGCATAACAAGGGCTGTTTGTAAAACATGCATGCCCCTATATCGGCTATAAGTTGTAGTAGCAGCCATTGTGTGAATACGTTTTTTGTCNCAGGGACAAAACTTTTAGACTTCATGGTATTTGTTGTGTGCATGAAGTCTCTTCTTAGAGAAAATGTACTCTATGCGTAAAGTGTCGTCCCTGATTAGCCTGTGTGGACGGCACAGGCTTTTCTGGACTGACACTTTAACCAAATGCATAAAGCCCGGGTTTACTAACAGCGAGGCTCGTATTAAAGCAACAGTTTCTACTCACGTCATACAAAGGAAAGGCGGCAGAGTACACTCCCTCCTTTAGGAGCCGCTCTACCCCTATCTCGGCTCGCTTTATGTTGCCGTACGCTGCTGTGGCGAGGATCTCCCACACAATACGGCTCCTCTGAGTGGATGAGAAAAATGTCTCATGATTGTTGCTGCCCAGAAACCTGCATATGAAAAATACATCAAGTGATTGGCAGGGAGGAATCTGCATATGGAAAAAATCATATTGTGTGTGGAAGGGATGAATCTGCATATGGGAAACACATCTATTGTGTGGAAGGGAGGAACCTGCATATATAAAACACATATAATATGTGTAAGGGACGAATCTGCATAAAGAAAACACATATTGTGTGAGGAAGGGAGGAAATCAATATGGAAAACGCATCTAGTGTGAGTAAGGGATGAAATTAATATGGAAAACATATCTAGAGTGTGGAAGGGAGGAAATGGATTTGGAAAACACATCCAGTGTCAGGAAGGGAGGGAGGAACCTGCATATGAAAAACACATCTAGTATGTGGAAGGGACGATTCTGCATATGGAAAACACTTCTAGTGTGAGGAAGGGAGTAAATCAATATGGAAAACACATCTAGTGTAAGGAAGGGAAGAAATCAATATAGAAAAAATATCTAGTGTGTGGAATGGAGGAACGTGCAAATGGAAAACAAATCAAGTGTGTGGAAGGGAGGAAATGGATATGGAAAACACATCTATTGTGAGGAAGGGAGAAGGCTGCGTTTAGAAAACACATCTAGTGTGACGATGGAAGGAACTTGCATATGGAAAACAGGTCTTGTGTTTGGAAGGGAGGAAGCTGCCTATGGAAACACATCTAGTGTGAGGATGGAAGCACATTAGTATGGAAAACAACTGAAAAACATCATGTACACACCCATTATTTTTCCATCAATACTATTTTCCATCCTTCCGTCCATTGATGCATTTCAGTCAAACAATTCAATCATTCTAACTTGGATCCACTCATGAATCCATTATTCTAACACATTAATCCACTTATCCATCAATCCAATGAAATCCAATTCATCCATCTATACAATCATATTCCACCCACTCATCTATCTTTATATGAACACGAGCTGAGTTTGTGAAACACAATGCCACCTACTGCACTTTTAGAGAAATTGTAAGGTCCAATGCCCGTTACTTTGTAAAATAAAATCAATGGACTGGAAAGAAACTAAAACTTGATCTGTTAGTCATGTAGTAGACTCAAACACAAAATAAAATGTCAGCATCTGAAAGCATTTCGAAAACACATCCCAAAAAGTGGTATTAAAAAGAAAAGTCCATCTCCAGTAACTTCTTCAAAAGTAAATGGACCAAAACGAAACTCGAGCTTGATCTGTAAGTCATGCAGGTAGACTCACATACCAAAACTAAAGTAAATATCTGAAAGGAATAAAACCTCCTAAAACAGAATACCCAATGGACGGACGGACAGATGGATTACAGAAGCACAGTCTGACTGCTTTAAAAAAACCCACCCTGGGCATAAAAACAATGTGTTACTTTTTGTGCGAGGGAGAAACTTATGTAATCTTAGACTGGTAGAGAGATGCATTTCAAGACCCCATTAACCCAATTCATAATACGCAGGTCATTGTATGACAGTTAACGTTTTACAGATTTTAAAGTTTTGCACATCACTTCACATTCTTTCTTGCAACTGTTGTGCAATATCTACCTGTTGAGTTTGGACTTTTTGAAGGGGCATGTGTAGACGTCTAGTGGTTTGTTTGGCACCTCCACATGCATCATGTTGTGGATGTGGAGAGCCTTCAGGATCGTGTCAGAACAGTTGGAAGATGGGTTTGGGTGCGCCTGACGATGGCAAACAAAATAATTTAACCGCGCTCTGGGAAAATTGGGTTTAATGCATGTGTAAAAAGTGTCGTCCCAGATTAGCCTATGAAATCCACACAGGCTAATCAGGGATGCCATTTTCCGCTTGAACTGAATTTTTGCTTAAAAGAGACTTCCTTTGAACAATGAAATTCATTAAAGCTGAAAATATCGTCTCTGATAAGCCAGTTTGGACTGCAAAGGATAATATGGGCAGACACTTTTCCAACATGCATTAAACTCATTTTCCCAGAGCGAGGTTCAAATTTTATGACATCTTTTTTGTTTGATTAACAAAAGAGATGTCCCTCTATCAGTCACATGGTACTATATTATACAAAAAAAAAGTAAAGAAAGCTAAAATTCATGTTACATTAAGGTAAACAATATTTAAATTCAAAGAAATATAATTCACGTGCCATTAAAAGTTAAGCTAAAGGAATTCACATCAAAATATTACTTTACTGTGCTGTCATATATTTATAAATAAACCCAGGAGCACAAGAAAATATGTTTGTTTTAACTTTAATTTAAACGAGCACTAATGAAACTATAAACTCTCTCCTAGTGCCGGATTGGCACCATGGAGGCCCATAGGCGGTGAAACCCCTCCAGCTAACTAGTCGGCCTGGTGTCTTCTAGAACGCCAGTGTCCGGTCGTTTTAATTAGCCTATCAGTGCCAATGATTGCAAAACATAAAATTTGACTATGTCCTTTTATAAGTATAAAATGGCATGTTACTACCTTTATACCAATACAAAATTATAATTATTAAATTAAGAATTTAAGAAATCAATCACTGTAGTTTGTATATTCACAGTCACATGGAGCCCCTAAAAGTCGCGGGCTCATAGGCAGTTTCCTACTCTGCCTTATGGGTAATCCGGGACTGCTCTCTTCATTTCCTGTGGTGATATACCCAATTATCACACTCAAAACGTATTGCCTGTCCTTATCCTAATAAATATTCAACTTAAACCTTTCTAAACTTATACCATGAAACAAAGAGTGCCATGGTGAACCTGAAGCGCTCTACTGAGTTTAGAGTTAAACCAATTGTTAAAGACTTGACCTGGTGACCTAGTTTATTATCCCACTTGACCCAACATCAAACATGGCCTTCAATTGTGAAGTTAAACATTCAGACATTGTTTCATCAAGATTGAGCCATAGATGTGGCTTCTAGATTGTTATTTTTTATTTGAACAGATTGTCTATGTTTTGGAAACAGGCGACCTAGATCAAACTTCGCCTGTTTATTTCGACGAAAAACATTCTGACCAAGTTTCATCAAGACTGAGTCATAAATGTGTCTCCTATAGTGGTTCCAAAATTTCTTTTAAATTAACCTGATGGCCTAGTTTTTGGACATGTGACTTAGATTTGACCTTGGCTAAATATTTTCAAAATTGCACGACGAGGGACGCCAGAAAAGAATGACCGCAAAAGCTCATGTTGAGCACTTATTGTTAATGTGAGATAAAGAGTTATTGTAAAATCTTTTATATTCTTCAGCATAAAAAGTTTGTGGTTTAAAATAATCTTTACAAACACACATAAATTCGTGGATTTCTGATTTGGGAAAAAAAGAGAAATTTGCATCTGTCATTTTCCGATGTGTTTGTGTTAAATTCGTGAATTGGTAAACCCACGAAATCAAGGAAAAATTAATATCCAACAAGTAACAAGGATGTTACAGCATTACTAACCTGTAGGGGGGCTCTCATACACAATTCCTCAGCATAGAAACAGCAGATGTCCCATGGGACATACAACTTCACATAGGTGATGGCCTTGCTCTCTCTGTTAACACACTCCTGCAAAACCAACAACATACTGGCGTAAAAATGGTATCCACTAGGAAACCGACAACACCCTGTTGTAAAAAAGTATCCACTGGGAAACCAACAACACACTGTTGTAAAAATGGTTTCCACTTGAAAACAAACACCAAATTGTTGTAAAAATAGTATCAACTTGAAAACAAACAACACACTGTTGTGAAAATGGTATTCACATGGAAACAAACAACACACTGTTGTAAAAATGGTATTCATTTGGAAACCAACAACACACTGTTGTAAAAATGGTATTAATTTGGAAACCAACATCACATTGTTGTAAAAAAGATATTCATTTGGAAACCAACAACACATTGTTGTAAAAGTGGTATCCACATGGAAACGAACAACACGCTGTTGTAAAAATGGTATCCATTAGAAAACCAACAACACATTGTTGTTAAAATGGTATATACATGGATACAAACAACACACACAAACACTGTTGTCAAAATGGTATTCATTTGGAAACAAACTTTACACTGTTGTAAAAATGGTATTCATTTCGAAACCAACAACACATTGTTGTAAAAATGGTATTCACTATATGAGCCTTGATCGGGCTTACATGTAATGCATGTGCGTGAAGNGATTAGCCTATGCAATCCACACAGGCTAATCAGGGATGCCATTTTCCGCCTGAACTGAATTTTTGCTTAAAAGAGACTTCCTTTGAACAATGAAATTCATTAAAGCTGAAAATATCGTGATAATATGGGGTGACACTTTTCCCACATGCATTAAACTCATTTTCCCATAGCGAGGTTCAAATGTTATGATATCTTTTTTGTTTGATTAACAAAAGAGATGTCCCTCTATCAGTCACATGGTACTATATTATACAAAAAAGGTCAAAAAAGCTAAAATTCACGTTACATTCATGTTACATTAAGGTAAACAATATTTAAATTCAAAGAAATATAAAACACGTGCCATTAAAAGTTAAGCTAAAGAAAATATGTTTGTTTTAACTTTAATTTAAACAAGCACTAATGAAATTATAAACTCTCTCCTAGTGCCGGATTGGCACCATGGAGGCCCATAGGCGGTGAAACCCCCTCCAGCTAACTAGTCGGCCTGGTGTCTACTAGAACGCCAGTGTCCGGTCGTTTTAATTAGCCTATCAGTGCCAATGATTGCAAAACATAAAATTTGACTATGTCCTTTTATTAGTATAAAATGGCATGTTACTACCTTTATACCAATACAAAATTATAATTATTAAATTAAGAATTTAAGAAATCAATCACTGTAGTTTGTATATTCACAGTCACATGGAGCCCCTAAAAGTCGCGGGCTCATAGGCAGTTTCCTAATCTGCCTTATGGGTAATCCGGGACTGCTCTCTTCATTTCCTGTGGTGATATACCCAATTATCACACTCAAAACGTATTGCCTGTCCTTATCCTAATAAATATTCAACTTAAACCTTTCTAAACTTATAACATGAAACAAAGAGTGCCATGGTGAACCTGAAGCGCTCTACTGAGTTTAGAGGTAAACCAATTGTTAAAGACTTGACCTGGTGACCTAGTTTATTATTCCACTTGACCCAACTTCAAATATGGCCTTTCAATTGTGAAGATAAAAATTCAGACATTGTTTCATCAAGATTGAGCCATAGATGTGGCTTCTAGATTGTTATTTTTTTATTTGAACAGATTGCCTATGTTTTGGAAACAGGCGACCTAGATCAAACTTCGCCTGTTTATTTCGACGAAAAACATTCTGACCAAGTTTCATCAAGGCTGAGTCATAAATGTGTCTCCTATAGTGATAACAAAATTTCTTTAAAATTCCCCTGGTGACCTAGTTTTTGGACATGTGACTTAGATTTGACCTTGGCTAAATATTTTCAAAATTGCACGACGAGGGACGCCAGAACAGAATGACCGCAAAAGCTCACGTTGAGCACTTATTGTTGATGTGAGATAAAGAGTTGTTGTAAAATCATTTATATTCTTCAGCATAAAAAGTTTGTGGTTTAAAATAATCTTTACAAACACACATAAATTCGTGGATTTCTGATTTGGGAAAAAAAGAGAAATTTGCATCTGTCATTTTCCGATGTGTTTGTGTTAAATTCGTGAATTGGTAAACCAACGAAATCAAGGAAAAAATAATATCCAACAAGTAACAAGGATGTTACAGCATTACTAACCTGTAGGGGGGCTCTCATACACAATTCCTCAGCATAGAAACAGCAGATGTCCCATGGGGCATACAACTTCACATAGGTGATGGCCTTGCTCTCTCTGTAAACACGCTCCTGCAAAACAAACAACATACTGGCGTAAAAATGGTATCCACTAGGAAACCGACAACACTGTTGTAAAAAAGTATCCACTGGGAAACCAACAACACACTGTTGTAAAAATGGTTTCCACTTGGAAACAAACAACAAATTGTTGTAAAAATAGTATCAACTTGAAAACAAACAACACACTGTTGTGAAAATGGTATTCACATGGAAACAAACAACACACTGTTGTAAAAATGGTATTCATTTGGAAACCAACAACACACTGTTGTAAAAATGGTATTAATTTGGAAACCAACAACACATTGTTGTAAAAAAGATATTCATTTGGAAACCAACAACACATTGTTGTAAAAGTGGTATCCACATGGAAACAAAAAACACGCTGTTGTAAAAATGGTATCCACTAGAAAACCAACAACACACTGTTGTAAAAATGGTATCTACATGGAAACAAACAACACACACAAACACTGTTTTAAAAATGGTATTCATTTGGAAACAAACATTACACTGTTGTAAAAAATGGTATTCATTTCGAAACCAACAACACATTGTTGTAAAAATGGTATTCATTTCGAAACCAACAACACATTGTTGTTAAAAATGGTATTCACTATATGAGCCTTGATCGGGCTTACATGTAATGCATGTGCGTGAAGTGTATTTCCACATTAGCCTGTGCAGTCTGCAAAGGCTCTCATCGGGGAAGACACTTCGCTTTTTGTAAATTATTTCATTAATTTTTTCTTCTTAGCAAAATCCATTCTATGCGGAAAAAGTCACAAAAGACACGTAAAGCGTATGCATTAAGCCCAATTTTCCCAGAGTGCAGCAAATATGTTTTAATTAACCCTTTCCCGCTCAAAAGAGCATTCTGACGTGTTTGCAGTTCCTTAAAAAATCAAATTAATGTAAAGACCTTTCTAATAGTTTCAAGTTTTAAAGGCTTCATTTCCAACCCTAATATACTGATGAGCTGCAAACAGCATAAAAACTTAACAGACTGCTAGATGAAGCCTTTCAAACTTGAATCTATTTTGAAAGGTCTTTAAGTTAATTTGATTTTCTAAGGGACTACAAACGATCAAATATATAAGGGTAACACCCTTGAGCCTTTAAGACCTTGGTGAGCATAAAATTACGAACCTGAGATTTGACTAAATTAAGCTATTCTTTCTCTTAGACACATATAGTAATGAAAAATATAGCAATCTGCAAAACCGCTATAGCTTGACAATACAATTGAACAATTAAATAAATGAGTTCCAACGAATTCTTGCAAACATATTATCTCTTCAAAGCATGATAATTGCATCTGAAATGACTGGAATGTGATAATATCCACACTGGGGATATAATCATCTGTTATGCTACCAGAAATTGCCTGTCATTTGCATCAATAACATACACATGTACACTGCTGGACTGGACTGCATGACAAACTGGTAGCTTAGATGAATTGACATCCGAAAGGGAGTATGTTTGGTTGTCAAAAAATTAACAAAGCTGACATTTTTCCTTGTACAGGAATCGTTGAATTTTCATCTTAATTAATATAAAAAATAAAGTACTGTTTTGCATTTATTTGTAGCTTATGCATATTATATTTTACAATCGCTTAGATCAGTTGTTGTGCACATGTCACACATTATGCCAATATAAAGGATTGTTAAAAAAATATATCAATTAGTGATTAACAATACATCTTATATATTTCAGCAGTGGTCCTATTGCATAAGAATTTAAGAACAAGCAGTGTTTTTTTCACCATCTTGGGAATCGGACGAGGGTCGTTGGATTGGGAAAAATTGTATTGTTTCGAGTAAAATGAGGAAATGGGTGAATTACATGTTCTTTTTTTTTACCATATTTATATAGCGCCCTTTTCATACAGTTTGTGCGTTCAGAGGCGCTTCACATTTTTCCCCCGATCACTGGGTCATGAGTATGCAGCCACGGCACATTGGCTTATTTCCCTCACAGGTACCCATTTATACACCTAGGTAGAGAGGAGCAAATGTGGGATAAATTTCTTGCTCAGGAAAATTCCAGTGGTCAGGACGGGATTTGAACCAGGGACCTGTCGATCTCTAAGCCAGCGTCCTACCATTAGAAACTGTTTTGCTAACAAATACCTTATATTGAGGATAATTATTTTCAATTGTAGGGTTCAACCCAGAGAACTGTATAGAGAAATTACTCAAGTGTTGCATTTTAATAACAAAAATATAAATAACTGTTTTTGTTTTTGGTAACTATTTATCGAAAAATTAAGACCGTCATATGGGAACATTTATCATTTTTGACATTGGTAATGAAGTATATTTACCATCAGAAATTTGACCGAAAAAACCACACTTACAAAAGTCTAAGCCTCAGTGGTTTTAAAAACTTGGGTGTAAGCCTCAGTGGTATAAACAACAAGGTGTAAGCTGCAGTGTTTTCAACAATAGGAGTGTTAGCCTCAGTGGTTTTAACAACAGGGGTGTTCGCCTCAGTGGTTTTTACAGCAAGGATAAAAGCCTCAGTGGTTTTAACAAAAAGGATGTAAGCCTCAGTGGTTTTAACAACAAGGATGTAAGCCTCAGTGGTTTTAACAGCAAGGATAAAAGCCTCAGTGGTTTTAACAACAAGGATGTAAGCTTCAGTGGTTTTAACAACAAGGATGTAAGACTCAGTGGTTTTAACAATGTGGGTGTAAGCCTCAGTGGTTTTAATAACGAGGGTGTAAGTCTCAGTGGGATTAACAACCAGGGTGTAAGTCCCCGTGGGCTTAACAACAAGGGTGTAAGTGTAAGTGGTTTTAAAAACAAGGCTGTAAGTATCAGTGCTTTTAAAAACAAGGGTTTAAGCATCATTGGTTTGACAGGGGTGTAAGCCTTAGAGGTTTTAACAAACAGGGTGTATGCCTCAGTGATTTTAACAATAAGGGGGTAAGCCTCAGTGATTTTAACAATTAGGGGGTAAGCTTCAGTGAATTTTACGACGAGGGTGTAAGCCTCAGAGGTTTTACATGGATGTAACAACATGTGTGTAAGTCTCAGAGGTTTAACATGGATGTAACCACCATGGTGTAAGCCTAAGAGGTTTAACATGGATGTAACAACATGGGTGTAAGCCTAAGTGGTTTTAACAATACGGTGGTAAGCCTCATTGGTTTTAACAAAAACGTTGTACGACTCAGTGTTTATAAAAACAAGGGTGTAAGCCTCATTGGTTTAAATAACCAGGGTGTAAGTCATAGTGGGCTTAACAACAAGGGTGTAAGCCTCATTGGTTTTTACAGCAAGGGTGTAAGTGTCAGTTGTTTTAATAACAATGGTGTGAGAACCAGTGGTTTTAGCCTCAGCGGTTTTTACGACAAGGGTGTACGCCTCAGTGGTTTTAACAACAAGTGTGTTAGTCTCAGTGCCTTTAACAAAAAGGGTTTAAGTCTCAGTGCTTTTAACAACAAGGGTGTAAGCCTCAGTGGTTTTATCAACAAGGGTGCAAACCTCAGATGTTTAACTTAGATGCAACATCATGTGTGTAAGCCTAAGTGGTTTTAACAACCTGGTGGTAAGCCTCATTGGTTTTAACAAAAAAGGTGTAAGACTCAGTGGTTTTAACAACAAGGGTGTAGGCCTTAGTAGTTTTAACAACAAGGGTGCAAGCTTTAGAGGATTAACACCGATGTAACAACATGGGTGTAAACCTCAGTGGATTTAACGACACGATGGTAAGTCTCATTGGTTTTAACAACAAGGGTGTAAGCCTCAGGGGTATATCAATGAGGGTGTAAGCCTCAGTGGTTTCATCAATAAAGGTGCATGCCTCAGTTGTTTTAATAATAAGGGTGTAAGCCTCAGTGGTTTTAATAATGAGGGTGTAAGCCTCAGTGGTTTTAATATTTAGGGTGTAAGCCTCTGTGGTTTTTACAACAATGGTATAAGCCTCAGTATGTTTTAACAATAAGACTGTTAGCCTCAATAGTTTTAACAACAAGGGTATAAGCCTCAATGAATTTTTAACAACAAGGGTATTAGCCTCAGTGGTTTAAACAACAAGGGTGTAAGTCACAGTGGTATAAACAATGAAAGGGTTAGCCTCAGTGCTTAAAGCAACAAGGGTGTTAGCCTCTGTGGTTTATACAACAATGGTGTAAGCCACAGTGGTTTTAGCAACACGAGTGTTAGCCTGAGTGGTTTAAATAACAATGGTGTTAGCCCAAGTGGTTTTAACAACAAGGGTGTAAGTCTCAGTGGTTTTAACAATGTGGGTGTAAACCTCAGTGGTTTTAATAACAAGGTTGTAAGCCGCAATGGTTTTATCAACAAGGGTGTAAGCCTTAGTGGTTTTAACAACAAGTGTGTAAGTCTCAGTGGTTTTAACAATGAAAGTGTTAGCCTCAGTGGTTTTAACAATGTGGGTGTAAATCTCAGTGGTTTTAATTACAAGGGTGTAAGCCCCAGTGGTTTTAACAATGTGGGTGTTATCTTCAGTGGTTTTTACAGGAAGGGTGTATGCCTCAGTGGTTTTAAAAACAAGGGTGTAATCCTCAGTGGTTTTAACAACCAGAGTTTAAGCCTTAGTGGTTTTAACAACAAGGGTGTAAGACTCAGTGGTTTTAACAACGAGGCTTGTATACCCATGTGCTCTTAGGTATTAATGTTTGTGGCTGCTGGTCTTAATGCCATTATCACCCAAAGATATCCATAATTGCCTAAGGGCTATAAGAACTTATGAAATTGTTTTGAGAAACGTGGCCTTTGGCCATACGGCTACATTCTACACTATCAATCTCACATTTTGACCAATGCGAACAATTATATCTGTTGAGATTTGCTTTTGAATTCAGACTAGTCTAAATTACATGTACAGATATGACAAAGGGCAAATATTCACAAAGCATTTAAGGAAATCTTAAGTTGAACTTAAATGAAAAGGTCATATCAAATTTTCTGAGCAAAAAGGGTCCACATTTTTGCTGCTAGAAAAAGGATCGATTAAGCCTTGTTATGGGAATATACGGCTTAATGTATGTGCGTAAAGTGTTGTCCTATATTGGCCTGTGCAGTCTGCACAGTCTGAAAAGTCTACCCCGTTTGGCCTATGCAAACTGCACATCTCGAGCCCAACCTTGGGCCCGGATCCCTGATGTTCATATATCCCCATCTCGAGCCCAGCCTTGGGCTCCTGATGTACAAACCTCATCCATCTCGAGCCCAATCTTGGGACCGGGCCCCTGATATACAAACCTCCTCCATCTCAAGCCCAGCCTTGGGCCCCTTATGTACAAACCTCCTCCATCTCGAGCCCAGCCTTGGGCCACTCATGTTAAAACCTACTCCATCTCGAGCCCAGCCTTGGGCCACTGATGTACAAACCTTATCCATCTCGAGCCCAACCTTGGGCCCGGGCCACTGATGTACAAACCTCCTCCACCTCGAACCCAGCCTTGGGCCCCTGATGTACAAACCTCCTCCATCTCGAGCCCAGCCTTGCGCAGACTTTCCAGAAACTTGTATCTCTTGTGACCAGTTGATACATTCTGAGTCTCGAGAGACTTGGGCTGGTTTTTGTCCTCCTCATAGACCAACATGAAATCTGCAATAAGAGAAACATGAGACTTAGGCTGGCATATGTCTTTCTCATAGACCAACATAAAATCTGCAATAGGAGAAACATGAGACTTCGGCTGGCATATGTCTTCCTCTTAGACCAACATGAAATCTGCAATAAGAGAAACATGAGACTTATGCTGGCATATGTCTTCCTTATAGACCAACATGAAATCTGCAATGAAAGAAACATGAGATTTAGGCTGGTGCATGTCTTACTCATAGACCAACATGAACTCTGCTATGAGAGAATTAAGAGACGTACGCTGGTGCATGTCTTCCTCATAGCCTGGACAGTCCACACAGTGGCAGGCTAATCAGGGAAGACACTTTCTGCTTTTACAGATTTTTTTGTTGAAAGTAAGTCTCTTTTTAACAAAAGTCCAGTCTAGGCAGGAAGTGTCTGCCCCAATCAGCCTGTGATGACTGCAAAGGCTTATACGGGACAACTCGTAATGCATGCGCATTAAGCCACATTTTCTAAGAGCGTTGCTCCTTCATTTGATGTCATTTTCCTGGACCTGGGTCAAATTCCTAAAATATCCAACATTTTAACATATCACAAGTATAACATAAAATAATGTCACTTTTCAATATAGTTCATGTTTTTAGTTTGCACCACTGCAAACATGAAATCTGCAAATACTTCCCTAATATGTTTTTATCATTATATTTTGCACACTAAACTCAAATATTCAAATTGACGAACAACGCCAATTCTAAATCCCCCCGTCTTTGGGGGGGAATAGTAATTGACCACAAGTGGTGAACACTGTCCCTTCCTTCCCAGTACATATACCCTTGGGTATCTCATTATATATGTGTTTCATTAAATTTATCATACTTGTTCTGATGGCTGGTTGATGAAGCAACGCTTATATAGATGAACATTATTAGCTCTCAGAAGCTGTTGCAAATAAGCTCCGAAAAGCTGTGCAGCGTATTGTTTTTTTCCCAATTGGGAAAAATACTGGTACCAACCGAATTGGGATAAAGTAGCGCGCAAAAACACTGAAATTGGGAAAATTTGTGTCGTGAAGTCTTCAAATTGGGAATTGGTGTATTTGATTTGTTGCTAGCAAATACGTTAAAATTGATCACTTCAAGTTGTCAACATTATTTAAACCTAGGTTCAACCCTAGAGCTGCATTAGGAAATTAACTAAATGTTGCATTGACTTTACCCCCACCCCCAACACATTTGTTTCGGAAACCTTCAAAGGTTTTTTCGGAGAGCAATGGGTACATTTTTTGTTGTTTTTTTCTGCATTGGGAAAGTAACGTTTTTTAGTACTTTATGAAGAAGGGAAACTATCGCTGTGTTCCAACTGGGAAATTAATGAGATCAGCAACATAACATCAAAGCCATGTGACTCAATTAGCTACATGATTATTTAATGACCCCATAATTTGTAACATGCTGTGTTAGCAAAATTTTGTCATGTAAATTTAACACACAATGTCTGTGAAACATCAACTTTTAGTTTTTCAGCAATTTCTAAAAGGTATATATAAAACAAGTAAATAAATTATTTAATTTGAATGTATCATGAAACTTTTTTAATCATGAACTAACCCCACCCTCCTAAAATGAACATACCCAGTAAAACAAGTATTTGCTTGAAGTTAATCTCTGAGCAATACTCCTGCTTTTTAACGTCCTTCTTATGGGCATTTTTATTTTATAAATGATGAACCTACCAATCTTCCGTTTGCCATCTTGGAAGTAGCAGTCTTTACCTTCTGAGAGACGTGTATGTGACTGGGTCTCAATCTGTACACCTCCCTCCGAGCTAGTGGAACTCTGAAATATACATACGGGGCGTGTTCATTTGGGTTAGGGTAAAGGTTATATAGGCTAAACCTTAACGCCCTCCGAGGTAGTGGAACTCTGAAACATCCATAAGAGGGCGTGTTCATTTGGGTTAGTGTTATAAAGGCTAACCCTAACCGCCCTCCGTGGTAGTGGAACTCTGAAACATACATAGAGGGTGTGTTCATGTGGGTTAGGGTTAGTTTTATACAGGCTTAACCTAAACGCCCTCCGAGGTAGTGGAACTCAGGAACATCCATAGGGGGCGTGTTCAATTGGGTTAGGGTTATAAAGGCTAACCCTAACCGCCCTCCGAGGTAGTGAAACTCTGAAACATCCAAAGGGGGGCGTGTTCATTTGGGTTAGGGTTATACAGGCTAACCCTAACCGCCCTCCGAGGTGATGGAACTCTTGAACATCCATAGGGGGCGTGTTCATTTGGGTTAGGGTTATAAAGGCTTACCCTAACCGCCCTCCGAGGTAGTGGAACTCTTGAACATCCATAGGGGGGCGTGTTCATTTGGGTAAGGGTTAAAAAGGCTAACCCCAACCGCCCTCCGAGGTAGTGGAACTCTGGAACATCCATAGGTGGGCGTGTTCATTTGGGTTAGGGTTATAAAGGCTAACCCTAACCGTCCTCCGAGGTGGTGGAACTCTGACACATACATAGGGGGCGTGTTCATTTGCGGAATAAGAATGACTTTTTTATATATATCACTGCACTTGGTTGCACAGCCATTGTGCCAGCTTTGAGAACTATCGAAATTTACCAAGATTTAGGTGATGTTTATGTGAACACCATAGACCAGCAATGTTATGATAACTCACCAGGGCAACATAACCTGAAGAGTTCGCCTCTGCTAGATCATGGTGATATGAAAAACACACAATGATATGAGAGAGACACAATGATATAAGAGAGACACAATACTATCAGAGAGACACAATGATATTAGAGAGACACAATGATATGAGAGAGACACTACTATATGAGAAAGACACAATGATATGAGATAGACACAATGATATAAGTGAGACGCAATGATATTAGAGAGACACAACGATATGAGAGAGACACAATTATATGAGAAAGACACAATGATTTGAGAGAGACACAATGATATAAGAGAGACACAATAATATGAAAGAGACGTTATGATATTAAAGAGTCACAATGATATGAGAGAGACAAAATAATATGAGAGAGACAAAATGATATCGGAGAGACGCAATGATATAAGAGACATACAGTGATATGAGAGAGACATAATGATATGAGAGAGACACACTCATATGAGGGAGACACAATTATATGAGAGAGACACAATGATATGAGAGAGACACAAAATTATATGAGAGAGACACAATAATATGAGAGAGACACAATGAAATGAGAGAGACACAATAATATGAGAGAGACACAATGATATGAGAGAGACACAATGATATGAGAAAGACACAATTATTTGAGAGAGACACAATGATATGAGAGAGACAAAATGATATGAGAGAGACACAATAATATGAGAGAAGAGAGAGACACAATGATATGAGAGAAACACAATAATATGAGAGAGACACAATGATATGAGAGAGACACAATGATATGAGAGAGATACAATGATATGAGGGAGACACAATGATATGAGAGAGACACAATGATATGAGAGAGACACAATGATATGAGAGAGACACAATGATATGAGAGAGACACAATGATATGAGAGAGA
>VMBQ01003482.1:46013-78061 GCA_007657795.1 Dreissena rostriformis
ACACCTCGTTTAAGAAGTCCCTAGAAACAATACAAAGTTTTATCTGGTCTCAAACTTATTACCATTGCTCATGCAAAATTTATTGTCTGTCCTTCATAATACAAAATCCCACAGCTCCTCCATTATTTATAGTCTGTTCTTTGTAATACAAAACCCCATAGCTCCTCCATTATTTATAGCCTGTTCTTCGTAATACAAAATCCAACAGCTCCTCAATTATTTATAGTCTGTTCTTCGTAATACAAAATCCCATAGCTCCTCCATTATTTATATTCAGTTCTTTGTAAAGCACATTCCCATAGCTCCAGCATTATTTGTAGTATGTTCATTATGTTCTTTATAATACACGAACAATTAAAAATATCAGTTTGCAAATAGAAAGTTGCTATCTTCTACATGTTAATATATTTTATTTTATATAATCTTTATTCTCAGAACTTATGGTAAATTGTATGATTGCTAAATTACTTTTTATTAAATTAATCACAGGCTAATCAAGGGCGAAAGTCTCTTCTTTGTGAAAATAAAGTTTAGTGAGAAAGATGTGTCCCAGATAAGTCTTTGCAGACTGCACAGGCTAATCTGGGTAAAAACTTAACGCACATGCAATAAGCCCCATTTTTTCCAGAATGAGACTTATACTTTTTTTACCAGGTTTTACAATTGAACTTCATCAGACTCTAAAAGTGTTTGAGAAATTACTGTTGTCAATCAAATTATGGCTTATTAATTTTGGTTTGTTGTGTGAAATAACAAAAACTTAACATCATAGTTGTACTAAAATGTACCCTCTCTGAGAAATGTAATGTCTAAAAGAAGAGGTCCACAGGTTATTCATGTAGTACTATAAGTTGCTTTCTCTGTGATGTAAACATTACAGCAATTTCAATAAATCTGTATTCATGTCAGTATTTTTTTACAAAAATAGATACAATTTGAAACATTAAACCATGACCAATAATAAAATCATGAGTTTTCAAGTATTTGAAAGGCATATCAAATATACTTACTAAGGCATCATTTCTTGCCAATGACAAATAATCCTCATAGCCTTGCATTTTAATATTCGAATGTTTTGGCCTACAATATTTTCTTACACGTTTACTATTATTCACTCTACATGTACATGTTTGATCCATAAAATAAACATGCTGAATTTTAAACATTGGTTGTTGTTTATTCACGCATACGTCAAATGACAGTATTATCAAAATTGCAATCAAGATATTTATCAAATAAGGATACAGATAAGGAAGCACTTACTTAAAACAACAAATCAGCTATACCGGTACTACGCAGTTGTATATCAAGTGTCGAGTGTCGATCGTATCAGATGATGTATAGACTTTTATACTACAGTGTTTTTTCGTTCAAATTTGGTAGGGGGGCCTATTCCCAATGAAAAAAAGTATATATTTTTTTCCCAATTAGGACCTAAAAATTCCCAATTGTAGCGTTCCAAAAAAATACTGTTTTCATAAGTCTGAACACTCTATTTACATGTATCTCAAATCCAACTCTATAAGTTGAAGCTTAGTTCATTTGATATTGAAACCAATTTTATTCTCAATTTAAACTTTTTGTTAGCAAAAAATAACAACACTAATTTACCAGTCAAAACGACGCATTTTTTCCCAATAAAAAGGGGCCCGGCCTCATACCCAAAAAAACGAAAAATTTAGTCTCAACAATTTTTTTTATTTATGTCCTTTGGTAAACCTCGCCCATCACAATACAACAAACTTTCGTATCTTAAACCACTTTAATGCATACCACATGATTGATAAAAACCCTTTTTTACTGCATGTATTCACCGTGTTAAACAAGGCATTAATTGAAATGCACTGCATATCACATGTAAGGGCAGAGTTACAGTTCAGTGTGTATGTACCATGTTGAATAACAAGTATTTACAAAGTACCTTGAACATAACCAAATAACTTGAAGTAAAACAGAAAATGATGTCGAAAAAATTCTGATCAATGACAAAATAACACAAAAAGAAAGAAATGTACGTGTTTATGATTGCCATTCTATCTGCTCCATTTATCAGAAAATTCTGTATATAAAATGGAATAAGCTTTCACATGTTTGTGTTTGATATGAACATTCTTTGAATTATTGATAATTGATCATCTAAAATATGCCATTCTTCACAATATATCAAAATATTCAAAATATTTTGATAATACAAACCAACTGGTCCGTATAAATAATGTTCAAGAGCCTTCTATTGCCTTCTACTACTATAACTAAGTACTTATCATAATGTCAGACCATACTAAAAAGATTTGATCACATTCTGAACATTAACTTAAAGTTGTAAAATGGTTAAAATTCTTTCCCCGTATCCAACTAGCAAAATAACAATAAGGTTCCCTGATTTGTTCGATAAATACGACTGAACTGACCGTCTCCTTTCTGTAAATACACGTTTGCTGTCGAAGCAATACATAACGTCACTCAATTTGTACATTTGTTTACATAAGCGAATTGAGCGTACTTATTTTATTTGGGTAAATTGGCAATAAAATAGTTCTTCAAAGATGCGTAGAAATTACCAGGTTTTAGCCCGATGAATCGTGAACTTTAATTTTATTTTATTTTTCATTGTATAATGTCTCCAATCCTTAATGTCTAAATAAATATGCTTTGAATGTGTTTGTTCGGTTTTGCAAAGATTCTTGGCAATCTATGGCTGCGAGCCCGTTGCAGAGGTGTATGTGAGAGCAAGGAATCTATGTGAGATCAAGGAACGACAACTCTGCGTGGAGATTGATCCAACACCACTGTCCGCCATTGTTGTTTATTTTTTCTCCCGGTAGATTCAAGGTTAATATGTTAAACAGCACCGATAATAAAATTTGACATGAATTATCAAAGCTATGGTATTCTAACAATAACAGGAGATGTTGATCGTCGTTCCTTGCAGAAAGAAATTTCATGAGGTGGTCAGTGAGATATTTCCGAAAAATCTCAACATTGGACCAGCCGCTGTCACTCATGGATGAATCTGCAACAGAAGCAGCCCCTTTCATCAGGTCTGGTGTAAGTCGCTTTCCTGCAAACACAAATTATGGGGGTACAGCCACAATACTAGCACTTCAACAACCTATAATGGTAGTTGTGCAGGATTTTCCAGCTGTAACAGCCGGCGGATGGAGATTGTGTCCTGCAACTACTGAAGGTGGAATATGATATTGGGTAATGCCCTTTCCATCTATATTGAATATAAGATGTGGCTTGTCTTTTAATTAATATTTATCCAGAATCTTATCTAGTTCAACAAAGTTATTATGAACAACAGTGGCAGAAGCAGATTGAGCCCTACAGTGCTCAATTCCTCTTGGCTTAATGACACGTAGCTCTGGCCACCTATTTAGAAAAGAATAAAACCATCTCAAGGAAAATTGATTTGTGACAGTTTGTTTGTCAAGCTGTACTGAAAAATCAGATGCAATGTCAACGACTTCCTGGCGTGTGTATCCATAGCCCAGAGTGGCAACGGACTTGTGGACTTGGACTTATTTTAGCCATCAAATAGTAAATACATCTCCTAATTAAATAAATTGAAGTTTTTGGTATTATTATATTATATATATATCATATCAGCGATTTTTTTCCTCCGGCACTTTCCTGTTTGGATATAAACTACAAATTTCCCATTGCTGTCAAAAAAAATCCCAATTGAAGGCTTCCAAAAAAATATAATAAAAAGAAAATGCAACATGAAGTTGGATTTTACTATGCAGTTATATGGCTTGAACCTAAGTAAATATAATATTGACAACTTGTCAACACTAAGTTATTAACTTTTAAGTATTTGTTGGTAGAAAACAAAAACACACCAATTTCCCAACGTGAAGACTTCACGACGCGAATTTTCCCAATTTCAGGGTTTTTCGCATATAAATAAGGAAATAAAGTAAATAAATATATTAAAAAAAAAAACAGTCTAGTGGCTACAAGCAGTTTTCCATCACCCCTTCCTTTAAAGCTTAAAGACTGGGAGCAGTTACAAGGTGGTCTTGCAGTTCCAGAGTCTTGTTGCTTACAGGAAGAAAGAGTATCTGAGGAAGTCTTTTCTGCAGAATGGAACAATGTATCTGATACATCTTGTGGTTGATATCGCTAGGTGGAGGTGGGGTTCAGACGGAATGTCAATCAGGTGGTTTATGATCCAGTACATCATAGTGACCTTTGCAGTTTGACTTCTCTCCTTTGGGGACTTCCATCCAATGTCAGCTATCAGCTGTGAGCTGTTGCTTGTGGTTCTGTAGACGCCTTCTATATAGCGAGCAGCGCGTCTCTGGATGGTTTCAAGCTGGTCAATGATTTATTTATGATCGGTTTGTGTTTACTTTTGCAAGAAAATAGTTTATGTTGCTAATTTTACTTATTAAATTGCGGCCTGTGTTCCATGTGGCGACTTTACATGAAAAAAGCAGTTATCAGTTGCAATTCCCAGCGACCCAGTTTAAATTCGAATAGGAGTTGGATTATTGCAACAAGGGTGTGCATAAATTGCTTTTGTTTTATATTTAAACAGGGACAACTAAATGCTTATTTGTATGGTTCCCATAGATACTTATACAAAGAAGAAATTCAATTATACAAACTCTGGATAAAAAACGTTATGATGTAAACATGAAAAAGTGGAGGTGGAGAGCTCAAACTCGCTATGGTCTAATCCAATATTCTGGCAGGTTGGCTTTTCTTGTGGTTTTTGCTTATGCCCTGTAGCTTTTGTTTACAAACAAATCTGTGTGAGCTGCTTGTTAAATCCGCAAGAAAACTTTTAGCGCTTCCAATATCAATCGATTTTTGTTAATTAAATGTCTTAACAGGATAGAAAACATAATTTGAAGCCCAAATATACCAAAAATAAATTTTGAAATTAAATTTCCGTTTCAACTTCTTCACTGTTTCTGCTTTTATGTGAATATCTGCTTGGGCCACAACAAATTGAAGATTTGTTCTACCGATTTTTGCCCAAAAAAAATGGAGCGAGCGGGCTAAATAAAAATTAATTAATTTGTATTCTTTTTTTTAAATAACAAGCGAACGAAAAGCGAAAAATTAAAAATACATATTTTGTGTATGTAAATTGAAATACTGCCAAATAAATGCACGATATCTGCAAAATACCAATACAAGATTATTAAGTAGTTCTAATAACGGAGTTTCAGCTCTTATTCAAAGTTTGTAAAACTAAATAAAAAACAAGATGTGTTTGTGAAATACTATGTCCCCCATATATTTGACCTTTGACCTTGAAGGATGACCTTGACCTTTAACAACTAAAAATGTGCAGCTCCATGAGATACACATGCATGCCAAATATGAAGTTGCTATCTTCAATATTGCAAATTTATGGACAATGTTAAAGTTTGACGCAAACCAACAAACCAACAAACAAACCAACAAACAGACAGGGCAAAAACAATATGTCCCCCAGTATAGACTGGGGGACATAACAATCACCAATAGCTGTTCTGCTTACTCACACCAGGTAGTGACTACTTAAATTTAACATGGTACACTGTAGTTTTCATTATCAAAGTTATATTTAAGGCTCAGCTTTCTGTCAATGATGGTTAAATAACATGAAACAATAATTAATACAATAAACATCAAGCTTAAGCAGTGATTTTTCTTCGCGTTATATTTTAAACCTGTGTCTTTTTGATTGGGGAAAAAGTGCGATAAACCATGAAATTTAGAAAATATTAACATCATTATTATGATTATAAATAACAGCATGCCAATGGTTAAAAAGTGCATGTTTAACTGCTTTCATAAATTTATATTATCAAGTGCTAGGGAATTAAACTGCTGTATAATAAACTCAATAAACCAAATGAGTTTATTTATGAAGTTTGGCTTGTTTTTTGGAAACTTTGGCTAGATTTTTTGGGAAAAAAAACTTTTTGCCATTGGGAAACAGCCTTTTTTACTTTTTGCAATTTTACTCATCCTGTAAGAGGCTTTTAATTTTGGGCAAACAAATAACTCTTATATGAAATATCTTGAATTTGTATTAGTCTAAATATCATAGGTTATTATATTATACAATACTCGATGCATTACTTTTGTTAGTTTAGCACTGTTTAAATTAGAAATGAAAAGTTTTGTTAAGTAAAAAAACCTATAACTTCCTAACGAAAGAAAAATAAGAAAAGGGTATGAAAAGTTTTGTATTTTAATAAAAAAAAAAGTCAATCAAATCACAGTCAAATTGTTGAGGTCAAGAATTTGTTTTTGTCCAGTTCAACGGCGACACTCAGTTGCATGTTAATGTTTGATTTTTTATTCAATCAATACCAACAAGTGTATTGCAGATTTTTACAAAACGTACGCATATCGGCGTCATTTCACATCCTGATGTAGATGCGGCTGAGATAAATAAATTACTAAAATAATCTGTGATGCAATGACTCATTTACATGCCCATGTGTGTCTTTTTGCCGACACGACAAGACAGACAAGCGCCGCAATTTTTTACAATAAACCAATCTAATAACAACAAGTGTTATAACAGTCTATGTCGTAAAATATGTAGGCTAAATAAAACTAAATCGGGCGCAAAATAAAAATATTGTTATTTCGTTTTAAGTTTTTTATGTGCGGCAAATCCGATAAACACTTAAATAATTTGTTGTGGCCTTGCGGATGCTTTGGTAAGACATTATCAATATTGTTAAAATTATAAGGGTTGCATACCACTTATTTACTTGGATTATTTGTGTGATCGAACTCTAAAAATATGTGAATTTTAAGAGTTGTATTGATTTTTTAAGGAAAAAAGGATAGTTCTTGGAAAAACCAGTGATATTTATGTATTCTTGTGATTTAAATTCCAATTATTTAAAATGATATAAAATTAATTGAAAGTTGCTTTTGAATGATGGTATGTCAGATCTTTCTTTATTCATGTTTGATTTAATTTTGCTGTCTAACCTGTTTTCCACGGAAAAACCAAATGCAATAATAAGAAATAATGATGGTTATTTGTGTTGTTTTTGTTTGGACTACTGTTAAAATTCATGTTTTTTTAGTATAAAAAATTAATCCTGAATTGAAGTCAAATATTGTATGATAAACATGGTGATTACAAGAGAATGAGTATTCCTTTACTTCCGCAAGAAATCAGATGGAAAACTAGTATGGAGCTATAGTATCCTTAGTATAAACTGAGCTTTATGGTGAGCCGGTTCTTGTCCATGTATATACTAAACACTAGGATAATGTTTGTTTTTTTAAGTGAAAAGTATCTTGTTCAAACCTCGATCTTTCCCTAGATAACAAAGTACTAAGTGTGCATAAACATAAAAAGAAAATTCCAAGACTTATCATTATTTTAAAGTCTAAAAAAAGTTGTTTGGTTTCCATCTTAACCAAGTCAAACAACTGTCTAGGCTCTAAAAGAGAGCTTTCAAGTAATCAAGACTCTAAGACATAGAGCGGCATAAGAACCTACAAAAGGAGACGGGTACTGCATGTAGAAATTCTTACCGTGGCATTGTCAGAGATATTGTCTCCAACCGAAACTCAACAAATCTTTTCTTATGTGTAAAGGAAAGCGTTTTCTTTCTCCAGTTTCTTCTTTTCCGCGTCGATAGTTGATGTTAACTTTCGAAACTCTGGCAGATGCATCGTCTTTGCCTTTTCTGCGATTTGTATCATCTTCTTAGTGCATGACCTGGGGAACACATATATTAATAATCCAATGGTAATCCTGTCATTTAAAAAACAAAAAGATAATTGAAATTCAGTGATAAAAGTCGAATTTTAAGGTTTGTTACCATGAACGCTTGTGCATCACTCATTGAAATCAAAGTGTTATTATACGCCTTTGCATTCGTCTCAGTAATCACAGAGTCATGCTGAAATAAATACCTTATTTAAATCCAAAATGACAGATTATAATGTTGTGTATGCTTTGAAAAATTAATTAAATCATCGGATATAGCATGTCTCGTTGTTCGCCCGTTTAGAAAATAAAGGCATCATTCTGCAGATGACTCAAAACTCCTTAACCCAAAATAATATGGTAACATATAAAAACATCATCATCATCGAAAACATTCCCCTCCTCCTCCTCCTCTCAAAAATTATCATGCTTATAATTGTCATCATCATCATCATCATCATCATCATCATCATCATCATCATCATCATCATCGTCATCGTCGTCGTCGTCGTTGTCGTCATCGTCATCGCCATCATCATCGTCATCATCATCATTATCATCATCATCATCATCATCATCACCATTATCTTGACTAGTCTGGCCGTTGGGGGAAGTTAGCGACGACGACAGAAAGTTGTCTCCAACTTGAACGATGGATTAGTTAACTTGTCGCACTTACACTGGAGACTGGCGATTGAATGCGCGGTCGTTGTTATTTCGGGCCCCGACCGATCCGGCTTTGTAGTATGTTGTTTGTCCTCATCATTTCCTATCAGTGGGCTTGAGTGCATCTTAGAGGCGCCCGTCTTCTCTCCAAGAACTTACAACTGGTCGTGCAAAAGTGCCAGCCCCCATAACTTCGTTTCGCCTGCCAGCAGAAGCAGTAACAAGGATGTGGGTTTGTTAATGTCCCGGAACCAGAGTACTATCTCTACGCTGAACTCTTCATGCACAACTGGTAATTATAGCGTTTAAATGAAATAGACTTATCACTGAAAAATATTCAGCCGCGAATGCGAAAAAAAAAATAGATATATGTAAAACAACAAACAATATACCGTTGTTAAGCAATAATCGGAGCCCGCACCTGCCTTTACACAGCAACACCTTCTTGGTCTGTAGATTTGCGCTTTTGCTGTAGGGATTAACTTACATTGGCGTCTCAATCAATGAATTACGACAACTCTTTTTCAAATTTAAGAAAAGGGTTACTTTAATTTTACTCTTAAAAAATTAATTACTATTATTTACAAGTTAGAATTAAAAAAAAAAAATGTTGACGCTTTCTTAACATGGTTAATATTGTTGAAATGTATTTTCAAGATAAATGTTGATTTAACACTAGGGACAAGCTGGTTTATGGCTAAATGTAACCTTTGACCTTCATGTGTGAACCAGACTTTTGATGAAGAGACGCTTTTGATATATGACACAGTCTAAACATGGTGACCATTATATAAAATAATTTTCAAATTGCAAACCAATAAAAACGTTACAGTCTGGACAAACTATTGTATGGCCAAATGAAGCGTGCGACGTCTAAGTGTTACATTTACCTGTGAGATAGTGAGACGAGTAAAGCACGCGGATGTCCTCCTGGGTGTCAAATGCAAGTATTTTGAAGATTGCATGATGCATAATTAAAGTGAGAGACCGGGTAACAGACCGGATATGTTGTTTTATCGTATAATATGAACATTTTCCTCTAAGTGTGACCTTTGCCTTTGAGGTTGGGAGACGAATGCTACGCGCGATATTCCGTATTTTTATTGTAATCATTTTCGGCAAGTCATTTTAAAATTGCATGATGAATACCAAAGTTGCAGGCCGGACAAGCTCTTTTAATGACGAACATGGAGGACTGTTGTCCCCTTCTATATTGATGCGTGTCAAAGAAACACAACAATTCAGTGGACACGACATGGTGGTAATACATTTCTGAAATATACTTGGAACAACGTAGTGAAATCCATGACTTATAGTATATCCAACAATTAGTGTGTATAACGGGACAACTACGCAACTTGTAAGCAAAATCGCGTCATTTTTCAGAATGATTTGTCCTTCGGGATTGTTATCGCACTACGTGTATATTGATTTAATTAAAGAGAATACTTTTGAAACTGTTCGTCATGTCTTGTATAATTGTCGTTGTGGTACGATGCTTTCACACCTTTTGATTATGTTAAGACTATTTAGTATTAGGTGACAGTTTAACACGTTAACCATTGCTTTTCAACAAATTGTGTAAAAAAAAATTGTTCTATTACAATTTCTCAATTTTCTTTTGCTATTACATGTTAATTTTAACAGTCGATGCTCTGTGCTTCAACATTATTCAATTAATATGTTTTAAATTGATAAACAATCATCACTTAAAATAGCAATACAAATGCTTATTTTGGTCGCGTCTTTATTCGAAAAAGGTATACCCCACGATAGTTAAATTCAAATTTAATACATAAATGAAATACATAATTAACCGTGAAAGTTTAAACTTCTAAAGCGATTTCAAAATAATGTTTGCAATAACCGACAAAACATTAAGCAAATCAAATATTGTGATATTTTGTACGCGTATTGGTAAATTTCAAAAGACCTCCGAGTTGTACAGACAGCTAATGTATTTAACAGACTTTAAAGCTTATTCAAGGTTATGCCTTAAAGAAACCCATCGGGGCATATAGTTGACATTATTCATACACCTATAATGTATTTGTACAAGATACAAATGTACCTTTTACAATCTGTTGAACGCATGAGGTGTCAGGAAAAATCGGGGGACTTTCCTCAGTTACCCGACAAGCAGTGACTCATAATTTGTTTTTATAATTTATACAATAAAATTAACTTGCTCGTGTGCGTATCGTGACATAAAATATAGGTAAAGTAAGAGAATGCTATATTATGGATTTAAACTGACACCAGTTTTTTTTAAACCATCGTAAATTAAATTACGGGCTGCCCAAGCGTGTAAACTTAAACTAAGATATCACGGTATGTGACTTGTGAAACGTATCATTAAAACATGATCTAAATATGGCAATTGCAGCCAAAGGATCTACGATGACAAAACACTTTCAATAGATGCATGACATAACTTGTATTTAAGATGATTGTATAAACATAACTTATTTTTTATATAGTTTTTTATTCATGAAACAAGCTGAAGTTTCTCGTGCTTTTCTGATTTTCACGCAGCTCGGAGAATTGTTACGCTGTATATCATTATAATTGCGCCAAATCGCTAATATAAAATCATCTGCTCTTATTTTACGGTCACATTGTTCTTGGCTGAACAAAGTCCAGCACGTCTAATACATTTGTATGACTTAATGCATATAATAGGTTTATTTTCAACATAATTTTTAAAACACTTCAGACTATGTGTGTAAATTATTCAGTGAATATATCAGGGTTTAAAAATTGTACTTCCGGGTAGTCGGTGTCTCCCCAGAGCACAATTTGCTTGAGAGCATAAAAGAAAATTGAACATTACTTCAGAGACTCGACTTTTCTTTTAACTGTGGACATGAGCAGACAAAATCATGCTCAGTAAAACAGCTTATTTTGACTTCAAAAACATTCCATCGATTACCCAAAAAGATTGTAATACTATGATATGTTGATGGCGACAATAATGTCTCTCCTGTTTCTGGGATTTCATTTTTCCTACACACATTTAATGCACAATTGTTAAAATAAAGATTGTGTAACCTGGCTTATCGTATAATGCATGATATCATGTGAGTTACCAAGAAGAAATGTTAACATTTTGAATTTGGGTCCGATTGTTTAAAAAACCATATCACTATGTCAAATCCTAATTACAAAACTCATCATTTGTGACCTTATATCGATGATAATAAATCAGAATGTTTTTTTTTAATATAACTACTACACTGATATATCTGGATTGACTAGTGCAAACGTAATGGTATATCCGAACTTTGACGGGAGTAAGTCGCTGATCTGAAAATGCTTTCTTGAATGAACACACCAGAAGCAACAGCTTCATATACATCACTTAACGTGTCTCTTTCGCGACCAAATCTTATCTTCAAATTGCATTTGTAGTTCATACTTTACATTAATATATTGATTACTCCTGGGTTCAAATCAAAAATACAATCACCATTTTAAAATGCATGCAAATGTCATACACTTTGGCCATTTTAAATGTTGTTATCAAATCTATTTTTATTAAATTTCAATATAATATGTTGGCATATGACATGTTTCAAAATTAACCACTATTGTAAAATAAGCTACTCCACTGCCCTTTACACCATGTCCTAGGTTTAAACAAACGTCAATGTAGTGGTTATCAGAGCTTTAAATCTGCACACATGACTACACAAATATCTTTCGCTCCGTTTCAGAAATCTTTTGCTGTGTATAACTGTAGTCGATAGTATTCATTACAAGTTTAATTTAAGAAAATGACGTCCTGTTTGTACATAATTATATCGTTTAATCCTCTGCTATTATACGTTACTGCATACAAGTTTGAGACGTGCAGCGATTTCAATCCACTGTGTTTTTAAACAAACAACAATTCATTGAAATGCGTCAACACGTTTCCGGAAGTTATAGAACCTGAAATTCTGAATGTCGAAATCGGATGCTTTATTAATTCCGTTAAAATCGCGAAAATATTTTTCTCGGACGAAAGTTGGTGGAAAATCCAGATATTGAGAATGTATAATGGGATCAATTAGCCTTGGGTAACGCTACAAAGTAATTGTTTTGTGAAATTGAAAAGTTTGAAAGAATTAAAAATCAACATTCCACAGTCAACTTTCGATTACGGATCACTGAATGGTCTGGATGCGGTTACTTTTTTGGACGTGTCCGATTGCACACAAACAAGTCCTGATGGATTCTTGAATATTCTCTATAACAGTTCAGTGCTATAACTTAAAGGGCTGGCTATGTCTAGTTTTGGAGGAAGCGTAGCTCGTGAAGGGTTTCACCTGACTGATATCTTCTGGCAATTCGTGAAGAACAAAAACGTGTCATCATCGGATCTAAGTAACGTTAAGATTCTGGACTGGAACAGAACAGCATTTGCTGAGAACTGTGATAGTCTGACTGATATATCGTTTCGAGAAAGTGATTTGTTTTAATTATCTAGTGACATTTCTCCATCACCTTAACCTTGTAAAAGCCTTCGGTTTCTGGACATAAGTGGTATAATCTTGCCCAAAAACTTGAAAATTATTTGTGAACTTACAATCCCTATTGAGAATTACAGCAACGTGTCGGCAAATGTCAACGAAGTAATTTATTTTTGGAATGCAGAAACGATATTATTAAACCAATTTTGCAACGAACAAAGTGCTTTTATCATTACGAACATTACAAAGGTGCACACGGATATTGATTGTAACGTTCAATGGAAGAACTTGTCATTAAATGGTTTTGGACTCAAAGTACTCGACATCCAAATAGACGGCACTTTATTTTTTTTCAATAATCTAAAAGTGTTATCACTAAATGAAAATAGAATGGAATTCATTAACCCCAGTTTATTACAATCGATGCGAAAACTTAGAACGGTGGATTTGTCGTACAACAATTAAGCAGACATGATGACAACTAACGCAACTTTGTTTGAACAGTTGTTTCAATCATAAACACTTAAAAACATCAATCTAAGTTATAACAAGATAACACACTTGTCGCATACTATGTTTTCGCAATGTATAAACCTTCAAACATTAAATCTGTCAGGAAATAATCTCGAAGACATAACATTTCACATTAATCAGACCCGAACATTGTGGATGTTGGACCTGTCTTATAATCAGATAACTGTTCTAAGCACGGACACGATGCTGATGTTACATTCAGAACAATGGTCAAATAAAACAACAAACGGACTGTATTTGAGTGGAAACCCTCTAAGATGTTCATTATGTTCACATTTGGAATACATGCGTTGGTTATTAAGCCGCGTCTATGTCAATGCCAGTGATTTACGATGCACCAACGAACATGGTCTATTATCCATAGTAAATCAACAAGTTTCCAAACAACTTGAAAATCTTTGTGAACAGGAGGCCCGCAATAAACGAGTGGTTCTGTTGTCCTTATAACTACCAACGATCATTGTTGTTTTAATTATTGTTTCAATAATTGGATCTGTTCGATACATGCGAAGGAGGAAGAATGCAAGTAATCGAGTAAATGCTCTTCATCGTCTAAAAGCTGGCGATGGTGACTGGGAATTCGCGGTTTTCTTTGCCTTTAGCTGCAAAGACGATGCTTTTGTAAGTGAACACGTAGTCGAACCTCTTTGTTACCATTTAAAGAAGACAGTAGGGACAGATCGTAATTTACTTTGTGTCGGAGATGAACACTTTCGTTTTGGACGAAGCATTCATGATAAGGTCATTTCATGTCTTCAGCGCTCGCGTTTGGTCGTTGTCCTGTTGTCCAATGACTACTTGAACAGTAGTTATTGTAAACTAGAATTTGACCTGGCATTGCAACTGGGTAAACCGGTTATTTTTGATGATCAAAGAGCAAGTAAATGAAGAACTGATGTCACTCTCTATGTCGATGCTATATCGGACAAACACAAGAATCCTGTGGACCCAACATGACACCATATTAAATAAAGAGTGTGTAAAACGGACAAACTATGCCACATTTTAGTAAAACTTTGTTATTTCTATAACTTGTATTGATACATTTATGATGATCTGTTTATACTAACATGTATATATAAGCATAATAAGCAACATTTTTTTCAACTGCATGTTTATGATTATTTATCCTTAGAAAAGTCAGCAAATTGGTTTTAGAGCACTTAATATAACTGTTCTGTTTCGCAAAGTCAAACACTATACAAATGACATTTCAAATTATAGAAGCCAAAACTAGTTTAATGGTGTGTTTCATATTTTTATTGGAACATTTTTGTCCAATTAATCCACCTTGTTTGTCTTATTTGTCAAATAGTTTGTATCATTAATTTCGAACTGTTGTATGCATACGATGGTCATCTGATATAAGGGCCGTTATACAAACCATACACAATTAACTGTAAATCAGTGAAACAAGAGAGATCTTTTGTGTTCAAATCCGTTTATTTGAGATAGAGATAATCTGCTAAGAATGACTGTGTTTGTATTTCGAAGATTGTGAAGTTCTTCCGCGCCTGAGGCTGCATTATTTGAGTATCCTAAGAATGATATTGACACTGTTAATTTAGGAGCATTATCGACAGTGTATACGGTATTATATTTTCAAAATTAAGAATACCCTTTGTTCAGCAAAATTATTTTATTAATTAAATTGATGCTAAAGACAAAGGTTTTGTATTAATGCTGTGCAACTAAACATGTGTCTCGTGGCCCGCCACTTATCCCGGGCGCGGGACAAAAGTTGTAGAAGTTAACTCCTACTGTATAAAAATGTATGTTATGCGCATGTGAACTGTAGATAACGGCACATTTGGAAGTAAAGTTTAAAAAAAGAAATGCACCAATTTGCTTTGCGAATCAAATTGGAAGCTTTCAACCATATTAGGCCGAATGCTAAGAAATTTGTTTTTATAAAGGGAGCAGTGTACCTTGAAATATATATCCGGTAGTGTAATAAAATACTAATATGGCCTACCATAAAATATACCAACAGTCATAATTTGTCACCTCTGTGACAAAATTGTTACCGCAGTGATAAAATAGATATCACCGCGGTGAAAAAAGTTGTTACCGCAGTGACAAAATTGTTACCGCAGTGACAAAATTGTCACCGCGGTGACAATATTGTCACCGCGGTGATATCTTTTTTTTAGCTGTTGGCGTATTTGTTCTTTTGACCAAAATGGTACGGAATATATTGATACAGAACATCACATGCAAGCTTACTGTTTTGTAACAAATAATAATACCCCTTTAATATTAATTTTCTTTTTAAAGTGACGTTTTCAACACCAAAATGAGATAATTGTTGGCCATATGCTTTTTTACACTTTATTTGTATGGATAATGTGTTCTGTTTAGAAATAAAATAATTTGACCAGAGTTTAACGAGATTTAGTTTTTCATGACTTGAAAAAAACAACCAGTGCTGCAATAACATGCAATGTAAGAACTGTCTGATAAATAATGGCAGTAAAAAATCACTAGATACTGTGACTTATAATTTGAGATGACATGGTAATGTATTGCAATTTCTCGTAGATGTATTACATAGTAGTATAATCATATATTCATGTGCAATGCTTCAGCTAGGTCTAAACGGATGTGAATAGCACCATGTTTGTGTGCAGCATGTATGTTTTCAGTAAAACAAAAAAACAAATCAAAATGAATAAACGAATCAAAATTTTTGATTACTGAGCTATTTAAAGTGAATATATATGCTATATTGTTCTCGGTATTTTATCTAACAGGGAGTATCAGTAATTTGAAGAAAAAAACATTTAATTGCATGTGCCAGTTTACTGCATGAATTAAAAACCACTAGCCAATATGGCCTGTGGGTTGAAATTAAATTATATCATAACGCATGCTGTTAATGTGAAACTTGATCATGACCATGACTGTTTAATATGTACCATAATGTCTTAAATATCTTATTCTAGCCAGATATACAGGGGATACAGGTGTCTGTTTAATTGAGCGTTTACCCTTTGAGAAATCAAATTTCATTATACAGTCATACCATTGTGAAGATGAAGAATTAATGCTTCAGTGTGGTTTATTCTGCATTTCATATTACATCAATATAACATAAATCTTCACAATTGCGGATAGGATAATGCTTATAATACAAAAAGACGTGTGTTGGGAATGCTACTATGCTCCATCAAACATAATAAGATACCATTTACATATTTATGAAGCAAATTTGTGTGAAATGAAAATGTAATCACAGCAAAACTAGAGACATACTTGTCGACATCAAGATGTCATAGTATGACACTCTTATGGGGTAATTGATGGAAAGATTTTGAAGTCAAAATGAGCTATTTTACTGGCATTGTTTTGTCTGCTCATGTCCGCAGTTAACAAAAGTCAAATATCTGGGGTTGATGGGTCAATATTTTTGTTATGCTCTCAAAAAGATTGTGCTCCGAGGAGACACCGACTACCGGGAAGTTACCCCTTTGAACCCTTATATATTCAATTAATAATGATCGCAAATCATCTGAAGTGCTTCCCAAATTTTGTTGAAAATAAATATGATATATAATCTTAGTCATGCATATTTAAAAGGCGCCCTTGATTGTTTTAACGCCAAGAACACTGTGGCTGCAAAATAAGAGCAAATTATAGAATATTAACGATATGGGTCAATTCTAATTATATACACCGTAACAATTCGATTAGCTGTATGATTATCACAAAAATAAAACACCGGAAAACTTCTAGTGGTTTCGTGCCTTGGAAAAAGTATAACCAATTAAATACATTTCATAAAATCAGCTTAAATACATCTTACGAGTCACACCCCGTGATATGTTAGTTTAAGTTAAACCGCTTGAGCAGCTCGTAATATTCTCTGGTTTCGAAAAACTGGCTTAAGTTTGAATTCATAATATCACATCCTCTTTCTTTGCATAATAATGGCTATGTCGGGTAACTCAAGAAAAGTCCCCCAAGTATTACTGACAACTAATGTGTTCTACAAACGGTGTAGGGTATACATGTATTTTGTACATATACATTATAGTTGTATACACCTCAATGACCCGATGCTTTTATTTAAGGAAGAACATGAATACGTTTTACAGTTTGTTGAATATATGAGTTGTCGGTACACATCGGAGGTCCGTTGAAATGTAGCAATACACGTAAGAAATATCAAAATATAATTTAAACCCCCAACGCTTAGCATTGACCGTTCCAAGGCGGTGACCCCAGCTTTATTCTACTATGTGTATATGTTGTTTCGTTTTGTGCCGTACTGTACCGTTTTGGCAATTGGTTCCTTGCCATAAATAAAGGGCCACACAGGTGTGTATGATAGAATTGCAATACTGCTGCAGTTTCTGGAGTTCACTTCTTTATATTGCTTTATGTTTTGTTATTTCTTAGCAAACAGTATTTGAAATCGCGTAAAAAGGTTACACGTCTACGGTTTAGTCATTTTATTAATTTATACGAAATAGGAGTAAAGTCTCGCCCAGTACACTTTTTTTCAAATAAAGACACGATGATAATACAAATTCTGTATGTTGTTTTCAGAGCTGATTGTTAATCCATTTAAGTATTTTTTTTATAAATAGGTTGTATCATGTTTTGAAGCATAGAGCAGCTCCTGTTAAAATTAAAATTTAAAGGAAATAAAGATACTTGTATACACGATTCGTTGAAAAGCAATGGTTAAAGTTCACCCTCACTGTACATTTTAACATAACCCAAATAGTTTATATCATAATAGCAAAAAAAAAATGACCGTATACCAGACAAGACGATATGTTTCAAAGTATTTTCTTAAATTAAATTAACGTACACGTATCATAATTGTACGTAAGCAACTAAGAGAAACAAATCATTCTTACAAATAACGCGAGTTAGCTTAGAAATTGCGTATTTTATATTCTTTAAATTATGGATTTCACTTCTTTGTATTAAGTAGAAAGATATTACCACAATGTCGTGTCCACTGAATAGTTGTGTTTCTCCGACAGATCATCGATATAGAAGTGGACAACAGTCCTCCATGTTTGCGCTCTTTGATCATCAAAATGACCGGGTTACCCAGTTACAATTCCGAGTCAAATTCAAGTTAACTGTTAAGGAAGTTATACGACACCAGAACTGATATGTAGATATGAAATGGCCTCCATATCATATGTCCGTTACGACATTTTTCCTACATTAAGTAACTCGCGATACGTTCGAACTGAGCTCATTAAATGGTCGCAAAGAGTATGTTTTCACTAAAACAGCTTGCCGGGCATGTAACTTTGTCAAATGACCACCATGAGAATACGGCATGTCGCGACTAGAATTCGGCTCCCTACCTCAAAGGCACAATTAGAGGTTAAAGGTCATATTCGGCGATAAAACAACTTATCTGGACTCTTAGTTTGTCATATATCATGCAATTTGCAAATTACTTGTCCGGACTGTATTTTTTTTCATTAATTATTCAAGTTCAAAATTATTTTCCACAAATGGTCACCATAATGAGGCTAAGTTATATGTTACAAGCGTCGCTACATCAAAAGTCTTAGTCAAACATGAAGGTTTGACGTTACCTTTAGCCATAAAACAGCTTGCCCACACTGACAAATCATCATTCATCCCGCAAACAATTTCCACAATGAGAAAGCATGTCACCCCTACGTCTAAGATCAAGGTTACTCAAAAGTCCAAAGGTCTGACATGTGCTCATAATTTCGATAACTCGTTTCACATGTCCTCCGTCCACGTTTTGTTGCAAAATAAGTCATAGCGATTACTTTCTTTATATTAAGGGACACTCTTGCCTTGGCAAACATAAATGGCCATTCATAATGCTGGCCACAAATGCGTGGCAAACAACAAATGGCCTTGATAATAAGCGATACAGCAGAATAGAGCAACGAGCACACAGAGATTATCAGTCACATCATTTACTATGTTGCATCTATTTAAATTATTCATTTTATTTACATTGGTTTGTGTTAAGATGTGTTGCAATATGTGAAAAATACGATAATCTCAATGTTCAGACATGTGAATCTTGAATAGAATTCTAATCTTCAAAATGTAAACCAAAACAATTAGTGCAAAATGAGACAATCATGCCCTACTTACTAAATGGTCAATTTAGCTTTATTAATTGTCTCAATCGTACATTGTGAACAGACTTTGGCCATCTTAACAATCTCCTTCTAAACTTTTCCTTTGGAGATTTACGGATCCTACTGCTGCTTATTAACGACTTTTATGGCGCGCGGGAAAACTGGTTTTGCAGTGCTATCAAGATATATCGGTTTCGATCCCGACTCTGGGAGCGTTCGAATGATCTTCACTTAAGACATCAAAAAGGGATGGTGCGTAAATATGCTTAACACTTTTGATGCCATTGAGTTATAAATGAATGCTAATAAAAAAAATGTGAACAAAAACCTAAGAACTGTTTTATCACTAATTTAAAAGCATAGTGTTTAATGTGTGACCGAAACAGTATTGACTATATTTTAGTACATGAATCGTGCTAACATTTGAATTAAGCTGTGTATTTTCATTGATTTCGAAAGTTAGTCAGTAAATTCGTGCATGTTGTTCACAAATATTCACACAACATGATTATGGGGATATTTCTATAGCTCATTCTCTTGAAAAATGTTAAGATATTTTCCTTTCAGATGCTTTGAATAAAATCTTTCCTTTTTTTATTAAAATCTAAATATATGCCTTAGCCGAAATACCGAACAAAACAACGCAAATGAACGTCGACTGCATACTGCTTATCTCCACAAACTGAAACATCAAGTAACTCAATGAGACTAAATGTGTGAATATAATAACTTTTCCCTAATCAAAAATGTTACAATCACAAATACAAAAACAACAACTTTAGGTATAGCTCACAAATATTAACCTAGAACTCAGCTTTTTTGAATGAATATATTAAAACACTATTACGATGGAGATATAAATTTGTTTCCGAACTGAAAGCAATTTTATTTCATTGACGTGTACCTCACTAAGTATACAGGATGCAGGATCACGTGACTTTGAGGGGTTCACAATTAAACGTTTATGGAGGTAAACACAACCAGTAAGTAGTGCTTTTTTTCGAATAACTTCTTCAAACTATTTTTCTTTAGAATTTAAACTAGTGCATAAAATACAGTTTTGTATGCTGCTTATGGCGATGTGAGCTACATCAGAATAATTTTATTTAATAAGCCTGTGTTCTTGTTCTAAACTTCGATGTGTAGAGCATTCATATACACGGTTATGCTTCACTCAACTTGAAATTATGCCACCAATGTCATATGTATTCAAGGATTTATTCTTAAATCTTAAGTTATCGGCACAAACTGCAAGAAAAACTGTCTTTTATGCACCAGAGATATTTGCAAATGTAATTCAATAATTTGAGACATTTGCAAAAATAAAGTTCTCCACGGTGT
Organism: Dreissena rostriformis; assembly: GCA_007657795.1. NCBI lineage: Eukaryota > Metazoa > Mollusca > Bivalvia > Myida > Dreissenidae > Dreissena > Dreissena rostriformis. Next base: position 66,800 of record VMBQ01003482.1, read on the forward strand.
GTCTACATTCTGTCCAGCCCGTGTGAAAACCCCTGCACACTCCGTTGATCCTGCACCCTGTATACTGTAATGGCCTCGTTAAACTCATTTAAACGTGCACGGACAAAAACGAATGCAAATATAGGAAACAATTCAAGCATATATTTTATGGCATTTCAGTTTGAGAGAACCGGGACAATGTTGTCGAGCTATAACAAGGTCTCTTATTGGCAAAAAAAACCAATAACAAATAATTTCAAGTTGATTCCAATTGATAATCTCCGTTTTGACCCTTGACTTGTCTGCTTTTTGCGCAAGGTGCGTCACTGTGTTAATCCAAACCGACGCAATCAAAAACCTTAACTGATACAAATGCACCAAATTACACACCAACAAATAAAAAATATATGAATCTGATACTTGGAAATAGCCATAAGGATAACAACAGTGTGTTCACTGCGTTGCTTATTCGCACAAATATCATACTTGTATTGTTTTTCTCGAAGCAAGGAAATCATTATAACTGTCTTCCAATAAAAAAAATCAAATTACTTGGAAATAGCCATAAGGATAACAACAGTGTGTGCACTGCGTTGCTTATTCGCACAAGTATCATACTTGTATTGGTTTTCTCGAAGCAAGGAAATCATTATAACTGTCTTCCAATAAAAAAAAATCTAATTGCGGCTTAAACCCAATCGACCTGTTGTATGCTGAGCCAATATCTAAAAAAAGCGCCAAACAAGATAATCAACAAAACTTCTTAAAACATATTTTGGACGCTATTTTATGCCTTTAGCGCAACGTTTTCGCCACGAAGCCTTAACATAATCGTATATTCAGAAAAAAAAAGCAAACATTACTTTCGACAAAAACGAAACCGAAAGTGAAACCAGCATTTCATGGCCGAAGTTACAAGAGTTAACACGTGTGTACTTGAGGAAGTATATTTGATACAGGTGTGCTCTTCTTAAGTTTCAGTTAGTTTGTATACGACACTTTACTTAAAGCTGAATGGACAGATCCAAAAAGTTATTAACCGATATTGTTTATTTTGAGAAAAAGAATCTTAAAAAAACTCTGTCATTGTTACAATTATTCTATGTTAAATTAGTTTTATTTATACTCTTTACTGATAAAGATTTAGTATCAATTATATTTAGGTACAAGTATCAAAAACAAAATCATTGATAATTTGCCAGTAAAAAAAAAACACAAAATGCATTTCTGAAATTGTATAGACATTTGAACATTGCAATAGAGTATGATAAGATTGTAGAAAGATTCTAACTATGTTGATAATTGAAGAATAATATAATAGTATTTCTTACAAATTAAAAAACTGTCTATAAACTCTCTACGATTAAAAGCGGATGTACCACCCAACATAATTTCCCGTCGTTCATCGTGCATCGTAACTTATTTATTCCCTTGATGACAAAGTGTCGCGATGTTCTTCTATTAACGCTTTATTATGTCGCCGTAGAACATCAACCGTTCGATTAAAAAATATCACCTTATTAACTACTTGGCAGATTGTTTCCAAAATTCAAAGGGCGGATCTCTGTGTGATCCTAGAGACGATTTCTGCAAAGTTAATTAATAAGTTTTTTGTACTAGGTCTTATATACGAATTTTATCAAAGCTGATGTGTTAAACTTAGAGATAATCTCCGAAACCGCGAGGTTTAAACCCTTTTGTATTTGTTTTGTGACATTCTACAATGTAATCAAAGGCTTTTCCAGAATGAGTCACCTGGTTAATAGGGATTTATATTTATAAAGAAACACTGTCCTTGTAACCGCAATCGCATCTTAAATTGTCCTTCACGAACGATGTTATAATTCTTCCCGGGTGAATATCAAGTCACGCCTTGGTGATTATAAAAGTTTTCACATGGTTTCAATACACGACACGAGGGCTTTAAGAATCTTGAAACCTTTGAAAAAGACTATCATAATGTTATATCTGGCGGGAAAATGTGTATCGCGTTCGTCAACAATAATGTCGATCAGGTACAAAGAAGCAGCGCCACACGGTCACTTATTTATGAAGACATTTTTTCAGGTTGAGTTTTAAATCCGCAAGACCCATCCTTAAACTCAGGTATGCATATTAATGGGCCATTTAGTAGCTTTATGTTAAAGGATATATTGCAACTACACAATATCATCTTTACATTATTTTCCTTATTCACCAGAATGTAACTGTTTACTAAGTTTAACTACGTGACAAAACACTGCTATGCGATGATTGGTCGATTCGTTTTTGTCTTGTTTACTAGTGTTACAGCGGTTTGTTTCACATCTGCTCAGAGGTAGCAATAATTAGTAGTGCAAATAAAATGGCCTGCTTTGTTTCCATTTTCCTCCTAATTGGATACGTATTCGTTACAGAAGAAGTCATCGTCATATCAGGTAATATTTTTGTTGCATTTAAAAAGGGACTAAATAGATTAAAATTTAATAAGAAAACAAAACAACGAAACAAAATTATTAAATGTATGGACTTAACTTGTGCCATAGCTTAGTGACTCCTACGCAGTGTTCCTTGGTTTTCTATTTCGAATAAAGGTGACAACGTTTTCTATTGTATCCAAAAAACAGTTTAATGACATTTAGCTATAGTATTATTCATATTTGATACTTCGCCATGTTTTGTATCAACACCCACTCGCAATACACCAGGAAATGTGTTAGTTTTGTGTTTGATTACCTTACCTTGCAACGGTTTGTACTGACCATGACATTGTGTTTCTTCCATTGTAAATCGGTGTTAGTGCAGATCATAATAAATTTGTATTTTAATCAAAACAGTTAATTATAAGCTTGTAAATAATAAATACAGAGTGACGTGTTTTAAGCCTATATTGTAAGCTGTTTATTTTTACAGTATGCCCTTCTATAAATTCACCGTGTCAAGGCAACGTGCGCTTCGTTAATTGCACGTTTAATGGTTCTGAAGCGTCTTTAACGTGCGGTAAAAGTTACGTTATAAATGGATCTTAATATGTGAAACGAACACTTGGAGTGCACCAGTTCCCGTCTGTCTTCGTATTGGTTATAGAACCATATATAATTTAAAGCAAACATAAACATTATTTGTCAATACTAATTCTTTTATTTCCTCGTACTTTTATATATGACAGGGGTCGAGGGCATCCTTCACTACATTCCGTACATAGTCGTTGATACTTCATGATAACACTACACGTATATAATATTTCGTTTACAGAGTTTTACATTTTGAGGAAGAAAAACTAAAAAGAACAAATATACAAATGTGTCAGAACATATATACATTTGTAATGTATCACATATTATACTTGTATACAAATTGGAGATACAGACGCGATAAGTCGATTATAGCGTCACATGAGAAGCTTAAGTTTGGAAATGTACACATTACGAGGCACAGCCCATGTATTATCTTATCCGGATCTTTAACATTTGTGTATATGTTATATGATAGTTTTTTGTACTGCTCTTCAGGCCATATACGTTGGGGTTATGTTTCTTTTTCACATGAAAAATATGTTTTTATCTTTATATTAAGTACATATAGCTCTTCATTTCTGTTTATACAACTTCCAAGAAAAAATGTTTCAAAATCAAAACACACGGACACAGTATTGACAGTTTTCAACATTTGTAGTTTATCGTATTGTAATTTCACAATCCAAATATGATGTGTACTCATTACCTCATATCCGTTGCAACAAGCACACACATATTGTTAATTATATTTATCTTAAACATAACTGAATATGTTCCTTGTAGTTGATTAATTGTTTGAAATCATTGTATGTACCCAAATAAATTACTATTTTGAAAATATATTTTCATTTTTGTTCATGAATTTCAAAACATTCCCATTATTTTTGCGTTCTTGGATCAACTTTATCAAAATTTTATTTAAAAATAATTATATATAACTCTGCTGTTTGTTTCTATGAATTCAAAGAATTCCGAATAGCAAGACGGTTCGGGCCAATATACCTGATCAGTGAAGGTAGCTAAGCTTATCTTTGAGGTAATTTTTATATTATTGTAACAAGACCATTCAGACTGGCTTAAGTTATTTTTTACCGTTGATCTTTCTTAAAAGAGTTCATAGACGACTAGAGCATCTTTTACAAATCTGATCGCTCTCTTATACAGAGCCTTGAACAATAAAGGCTAATTACAAAAAATAAAATTATCATTGTAAAACAAAATCATATTGAAAATGTCGTATGTATCGCTTATTTCCAAAGAGTCTATAAACAGTTAAAAATAATTCAACAATTTGTTCCAACAGTCGTTTTAATCGGGGTTTTTTATCATACAAATTAAGAGTTTTACAAAGATTATATTTTCTTTTAACATAAAATATTTAACCAATTCTTGGATTGCAAAGCTACTGTCGAAACGAGATGAGATCTTAAACTGACGAATGGTTACATGAAAGCTATGAGCTTTTCATCCGTTTCAGATTTCTCACCATGAACGTTAATGTCAAAGTGTTTTTATTTTCTTCAAAAACCGCATCCTCTAGTACTAGTAGTCGTATTACTCAGATAATTTAATCCATCCAAACTTGAATGGATATCCATCTGTAAATGTTTTGGTCAATATTTGTCTGGAAAGCAGCAAATATGTTATTTTTTTTTGGGGGGGGTCTTTAAACATAAAATCAAACATCTACTCTTTTCCTGTGAATGTTAAGGCCACGGCAGTTAAAGGAAGCAATTTAACACTGTTCATATACAACAAGACTGAATGCCCAAAGTATACTGCAATGTTAACTATTTAAAAGTTATATCGAAACAATATAAATCTCGGGCACCAGCTTATAACACACATTTTCTAATCAATTATGTGTAGGTAAAGTGCGAGTATCGTCGCTCCTTTCAACCGGTTTAAGCTCAAGTGTTGCATTAATACTAGCCATTCGACGTCGGCGACTCCAGCATTTATTCTAGCCAGTCAACGGCGGTGACTCCAGCATTTATACTAGCCAATCGACGGCGGTGACTCCAGCATTTGTACTCGCCAGTCGACGGCGGTGACTCCAGCATTTGTACTAGCCAGTCGACGGCAGTGACTCCAGCATTTATACTAGCCAGTCGACGGCAGTGACTCCAGCATTTATACTAGCCAGTCGACGGCGGTGACTCCATGAAAAGTAGTTTTGGATGTATTTCTGTATTGTGTAATTTCCGTGTTGTCAACTGTAGACCTTCCCTGTTCAGGGATTATAATTGGGCTGAGTGTGAAGTTTTGCGCGACTCAAAACCGGTTTAAACCCAGCCATTCTTTGTATTGACCGTTCCGAGAGGGCTACAGTATCTCAACTTTGATAAATGTGTAATGTTGAGTTGTATGTTTTGTTCTGTATTGTATAGGCAATTAGTCAGTTGCCATAAATAAAAAAATATAACACTAATTCCTGTCCTGCTATTCTTCTGGGGTTTCATTATTTCTATCCTATAAGATCATTAATGTTTAACTGACACTTATCAATGGCGTTCCGAATTTGATTACATTTTTGCGGATTTTAGTAATGAAAATACAAGCTTCGTGTGTAATACGTTACTTAAACAAGAGATATAACGCAGATAACAATTACAACCTGTCCTTAATAAACTCTTAATGTAAGACTATTACGTTTCCGCTAATTTTCCTTAAGATGCGATGCAAAGAAAAAGCGTGCTGATGTTACATTACGATGATAATCTAATACTAATAGTTAAGGTGAAGTGAAACAAACCTTCAGTACATTTACGGCGCAACGCTCATATTGAGTTACATTTTAGTATCTGAACCTTTTGTGCGATTATAAAGCATTAACAGATGCAGAATGCAGATAAGGTCACAAAACGAGCGTTATATCTTCTTTTTTTTCAATGATTACGTGCAATTGATAACATGCAACAAACGCAGTGAACTGTTTAACCATAAACGGGCATTCAATGGTCTAGTATCTAAAGGGACGAATTCGCCGATTGACAAAATGACAAGTTGCAGATTTGTTTTCACATTAAAAAACAAAAATTTTCACCAGGGAGTAAAATTACGCTGTGGACACAGACACATACTGAATATACAGTATCGTTTATGACTTAGGATCTTTTAAAAATGATAAACTTATGAAGCCAAACAAACGCGCAATGTTTGCAAAATGTGGAAGGTTTCTGGCACTAAAAATAACAAATACATATTTGTGTAAAATGTGTGAAGATTATGCAGAAACCTTGGAAAATATCACAGGACTTCGAAAAAATAAACACACTTTTAATTTTTAAATCTATTGGTCATGTTGTAATCTTGGCGAAGTCATTCGGGGATATATTTCGAAGATTACGAAAAAACAACAACACATTTTAAACATCCGAGCATGAAAACAGAACCATTGCATACATTTGATAATGATACATCACTAAAATCTCCGCATGTCACTAAAGCATGTTCGCGTCGTTTGATTGTTAATATTTTCTAAAAAAAATATCAACTAAAATCAAATGGACTATGCTAATCTATGATGCCTCAGACGCAGCCGTTTGACATGCTCAATAAAACTATCTACACATAAACAGACCATACACTTATTTCAAACTTGACTTACATGGGACTACATAAACCATAGGTATTTGCTGCTTCAACCAGTTCAGAATAAATCAAAACACCAAAGTTCGCACAGAGTTGACCTGTCGACTAGATTTGATTGACAGTTGAGTCCGTCATTCAGGCATAGTTTTACACATATGTAGAAGATGCCATTGTTGATCGGTGATTACCCTGACTTGGTGAGGTACTTTAGTGATAGTCACAGTCAAGTGACCGCTCCATATTTTCTTTATTACTATTTTTCTACTTGCATTCTGTTTGTTTTTTAAGCTTGCGAGCTGCCACATGTGCCTCCAAATGGATCGGTTCAGCTTATGTCTAGAACGACAATCTACGGAAGCGTAGCTGTTCTTGCGTGCAACACTGGGTTTGAACCTGACCTCCCTCAATACAGTCACTGTGACGTTGACGGATGGACCAACAGTGCTATCGAATGTCAAATAAAAAGTAAGACACATACTCTAGTTACAACAAAAAAATGCTTTACATAATTTGTATTACTTTTGTTTACATCACCTTTAATACTTGCAATAGTGGAAACATACTTTTTTAAACAATAGTTTGTATGGTGATAATAGTCATGTAAATGATGGGAAATATATATTCTACAAAGAGGGCTTTTGATTGGTTTTTTTTCTCCAGCGTGTCATTCTGGAGATTGGCTGATAATTCCTTCCGGTAATCTTAAGCCAACCGTCGATATCGTCACTAACTACGCATCTACGGCGTTAGTGACTTGTAACGTCAGAAACGTTGTGTCCGGTAATAACGTCACCGTATGTGAAGCTGATGCAAGGTGGATTGACCATGGGTCGTCTGTTGAAATAGATAAACAATCCGTAAATTATATCTGTCCATAAAAAAAACAAGAAAATTATGTCCGTTTGCTTTCGTCAGCTGTTTCGGATCATGCGTTAAACGCATAACAATATAATTATCGAGTACAACTAAAAATAACGTTATAAACTGGTCAGCCGGCATGTTCAAATGTGTACTTACCATGTTCAAGTTAGAAGCTTATTAAACGAATTTATAAAACCCATTTGGATCTATATGCTTATTCGAGTCTATCAAATAAATTATCATTATCGCTGCATCGTCAATCAATTGACATTTAATTCTAGAATGTGGACAACCAGTCGTTCCTGCTTACAAAAGCCTGACGTACTCGAAAACGACATTCAGTAGCATTGCGATTGCGCGATGTCCAACCGGATATGACGTAGATGGAACTACAGATATCATTGCCTTTGGACATGACGGCCTGTGGAGATCAGAAACTAAATATGTTATAACAGGTTTGGTTAAATACATGTTTAGAACAAAAAGGAATATTGTTAGAGCGTTTGTGTCTCAAACGATGAAATCGTTATCATTTGTATAAGCTTAATATTTAACGTAGCCTAGAACGATCCACACAGGAATTGAGATGCAATCAGACAAATACAGAAACTTATTATGACAGTTACAATTTCGTTCCGCTTCCATCGAAAAATGGTTTATAATGTTATGCTAGAAAACAGGTACAATTGGGTGTTCGACACGACCTTGACCAATTCTTCGCATTACCCGTTCCATAACCCAAGTCTGGTAATGTTTTTGTGATGTGCCCTTTTGTTTCTAAGCCTTTTTGTCTTCGTAATTGCTTACTTATTCTTATAAATTAAGACTTCGTGATAACAATACGAATGTCTCCTGTTTGTTTTCATTTCCGTTTGTATTTTGACAAGATACTAAACTAAACCAATTGTACTGCATCCTAAATTCAGATGAACGTTTGAAAACAGACGATATATTGGTTTTATTTTCAATTCTTTCAATTCTTTCAACGAGCACTTATTATGACCGATATATACGTATATCATGCATCATACACTATTATTTGAAAGTATATTTCATATGTTTATCTAGAATACCGCATACCAGAGTGTCCGGCTGTTGACCCGCCTACCAATGGTTATATTAGCTTCAGTAACGGCCCATGCAATGGCTCAGTGGGGAAATTCGGATGCAAGGAAAGTTATACAATAAGTGGAAAACAAGCCATAACATGTAGTAACGGCAAATGGAGCGGACAGAAACCAGTATGTGAACGTATCGGTAAGTTAAATGTTGTTTATTATAGTACTTGGACAAGAAGTATGTGTATGTCATAATTAAGAGGACAATGGTGTATCTAGACACATCAATATCAAAAGTAGATTATTTATATGTGTTTAAAGCATCGTCCAAATGTTACTCTTATATATATATGAGGACGGTATACAGGGACCTTATAGCGTTTAGTGCTATTTTCCTGTAGCATCGTGCCGATATTATGTCATGTCTGCAACTTTACAAGCTGCACATGCATATTAACTACTAAGTATACACTTAACAAAGATACAATATGATCTATGAACATAAAGACATACGTCTCTATTAAGCGAGGCTTACAAATCTAGACAATGAACATTGGCGAGTGGTTCAGGTTTATGTGACCAGTAATTAAACCTTATCTGTAGTGAACATTTTATTTATTTATCCAATTATTTTCGCATTTCCATGTATTCGTTTCGAAAGTTAACAAAAAACATGGCTTTGTGTGCGTTTGCTGTATCAAAAGTTTTGAATACACCACAATTTATCAGATGAGGTTTTATGAAGGTTTGATGATGGGTTAAAATGTTTAACTAACATCAAAACAATCAACTTAATTCAATCATTCACTTTTTTAACCTACACACTGTTCGGCCTTAATGTGCAATCCCCCATACTGCGCTGTGTACTGTGTACACTATGAAACTTGCATAATTTATGTTCTTTTCCGTCTACACTTTTGAATAATTAATTCATTATATGCACTTTGCTTTTAATGTTTTGTCGTACACTCATTCGAAATTACTTTGCTTCAGGAAATTGGCATTTACTAAAAAGGGATAATGAGGATTCTGCCATACACTAAACATAGCTTAGAATCCATCGCTTACGTCAACTAGTGTATCTTACGGTTCCCTCATATCGAGTGTGTCCTCGTCTCGATCATTTTGTTGCATAAAGAATGAGACTCTCGTGATGACGTCACGCGTATCCGCTCCGTTTATTGTTGCATTGTTTGCATCAATTCAGAAATTCTGTTACTCTTTTCCCTTAACGCTCGATACGCGGTAACCGGAGGATATACTGTATTTCTAGACTGCGGATCGCCAGTTCCTACAGCTAAATCAACAGTGACGTATGGTCAGACCAAAGTCGGTAGCAAGGCGATTGTGGGTTGCATAACCGGATACGAAATAGACGGCGCCACTGATATGATGACGTGTAGAAACGACTTCACATGGAGTCCAGGAATCACGTGCTTTAAAACAGGTCTGCTACAATGAATGTTATTCAATCGGTACAAAATGCAAGATAAGTTTTAAAACACAGAATTTGGTAAAAAGAATTGCAATCCGTAAAGCATAAATCACGCTTCACACAGCGGTTATCTCCACACGGCTACTGGCGATAACCACTGCCACCACAAGAAAATCTTTCCAAATCAGAAAGGATGTTTTTTGTTTTGTTTAAGTATTATACAAGATAAGTATTGATGCAAAGCATCAAAGGGCGTCGGGAATTTCAGTGTAAAAGGCACTCATTAACGTTACATGGAACGATTTTTTTTCTACTGTAAATATTAATATATTGGCCGATTATTTTAAACAAAATAGCAAAAGATACTGGTATAACCATTATCTATGATTTTGTGGTATAACCCCCAAATAACCATTATCTATGATGTTGTGTTATAACCCATAAATAACCATTATCTATGATTTTGTGTTGGTACCCCAAAATATTTCATAGTTCATTTTATTTATATTGGTTTCGTTTTTTTTTACTGGCATCCGTGTGCAGTTTTCATTTATGGAACAGAACTGTGTAGGTTTTAAAAAATCCGCTTCATCTTGTAAGCGTGATTTCATATTTTTCTCAACTTCAAGGGGAGATGATTCTGAACGTATTCTTACGTTGCGCATTTATGATAGGGGTTTAGTACTCATTGATATGAAAACACTGTAAAAGTTTGAAAAACAAATTGAATGAAAACTGTAAATTGCATAAAGAAGCTGCATTTCACAATACTTTCAAATTCAGTAAAAGATCATAATAGATTTCTTGCTCCGATATTCATCATTTTCAATAGGGTTCAAGTAATACTGATATAAAAACACTTTACAAGTTTGGAAAAATTCAGACGAAAGTTGTGAAATCTTTTAAACAAGTGAAAATTCTTTTTTTTTCTCAAATTTAATAGAAAAAAAAATCTGGACTTATTGTCCCGATGTTTGTCATTTTTAATGAGGTAAATTTTTATCATTGATATGAAGACACTGTAATTTTGGAAAGAATCTGATAAAAAATGTTGACATAATCACCTAACCAAGAAGTTTTTCACTTTTATTTTTAAATTCAAAGAGACATAATTCTGGACTTATGGTCCGATATTGCGCATATAGGGTTTAGGTTGGGTCCTCATTGATAAAAAAAAAACCTGTGCAAGTTTGGGAAGAATCGGATGAAAATTTTGGACTTTGAACAAGGATTTCAAAATTTCTCAAATTCTAAGGAAGATAAGTATGGACGTAATGGTCGGATAATGCTTAAGGGTCCACACCGCCTGGGTAGTAATACGTGTCGCGCTTCGCGCTCT